>BQKZ01002018.1:2681-25932 GCA_036244855.1 Temnopleurus reevesii
TCTCTGTCAGGGATGTTATTCACAGCTCTTGCCCAGGCCCTGACAGACCTAAAAGGAGAGATTCTACATTGGGCCCCTGAAGATGGGGTAAGTCAGAACAGAGGCGTATCCAGGGGGGGTGGGGGTCTCTCTGTCAGGGATGTTATTCACAGCTCTTGCCCAGGCCCTGACAGACCTAAAAGGAGAGATTCTACATTGGGCCCCTGAAGATGGGGTAAGTCAATGAACATGATACTGGGTCCTTCTCAATCCCATGTGTGACCAAAAAAAGTATTAAAAACATTAGGATAGGGAGATTCAGTGTTTAGGTAATAGTCTCTTATTTAAGAATATGCGCCTTTAGCTCTCCAAAGAGTGGATTAGGTGCTATACAAATAGCATTATTATAATATCATCACCAAAAACCTACCGGGGATTCATTGTCAGTACGATTCTACCATGACTATCATCGTCAATATCATTTTCATCGTCCTTTTTAGTCCCATTAGGGATAATGCATTTTACATCTTAATCAATGTTTTAATCATCATTCCATCCTATCCCTTTCAGGGCTTTCCTGAGCACATTGTAGCGACGACATCAGAATGGGTGGTGGCCATCGCGTTCCTGCTCTACTTCTTCACTTTCATCCGTGAGTTCCAGAAGATCACGATGGAAGCGGTCCTCAAACATCATCGTGTGTACGACAGCCTCGTGACGGTCAGCAGTGCTTCTTACCCGCCCGTCGCCGACTATGAGAATAGCTTTACTGGAGCTCTTTAAATGCAGACCTCCCGTCCATTAGAATTTTAGGAAAGAAAAGGAATTTTTTTACTATATTGAGGGAATTTTAAAACTATTTGAACAGAGTTTCCTATTTTTCTTGATAATTCTACTACATAGTCCGACAGGAAACATGGTTTCTTTCCTATTTTCAGCAAATAGTTCCTCTTTTTCTGATCTATGACAGCCTGATAGCAGTCAACTCTGCTTCTTACCCACCTGTCGCTGACAATGAGAACAGCTTTACTGGCACACTGTGAGGTCGTAACCCTCCACCAGAGTTGCAGACTGGTAGGATTTTTGACCATTTTGAAAGAGTTTCAAGGCCATTTTTCTACTACCTAGTCCTATGTGAAACATGGTTTCTTTCCTCTTCATCAAATCGTTCCTCTGTTTCTGATGTATGGGTTGGGAGGCATGTACATGGATAATCCACAGATGCCAAATAGTACAGTGTGGGATTTTATCCCATCTTCTAAGGTTTGTCAGTGACAATATAGCAATAGGAACAAATGGAAATGTGTTTAAGTCCCGGGAGGTGTTTCACCAAGATAAGAAAGACTTTACGCACAACTCTAAGATCGAGTGTATCCCTTCTTGCACATAATGGTTCACACTGTTACACGCATTCAGCGCAAGAACTGACACCAGTCGAACTTAAAGTCTTTCTTATCTTGGTGAAACACCTCCATGGAGAGACAGTGTTCGATAGTGCAAGCAGCTTAGAATATGATATTTTTCTAAAAATAGGATTTTGATGGTATAGGATTTTTATAGATATAATGATGGCAGCCCTGATCCTATTTCCAGAGGCACTGTAGCCGTAACTGCGTAGATGCCAACCATTCAGAAATATGTGTAAGATAGGAATTGAAATGGGAATAAATCAACAGCTCAACTATTCATTTTTTTCAAAAGAGAAAGTACAGTGAAACCCCTTTATAACGAGGTCCTTGGGACCATGAAAATTACCTTCTTACATCGGGTTCCTCACTATATCAGGATAAAAAAAAAGAACTTTAAAGAACTTGGACCAATAAAATTACCTTGTTATAACAGGTATCTCGCTATATCCGACGTCTTTATAACGAGGTTCCACTGTATGATAAAAATATCCATACGCTACCATTTACTTTTTTTTTTTAAACCCTGTGAAAAACTGAAATAAGCCTATGAAAATTATCATTCGAATAGGAATTTATAGGTGAAGAACTCAACATATGATTCATATATTTTCCCACAAGAGAAAGTACATGATAACAATAAATATCTGTACATTTGACCATTAACTTTAAAATTAAGCACTACATAGAAATATATATCACCAGTATTCTGGAACAGTTGACATCTCCATGGCAGGGTAAAATGTTGCTCTGATAATGTAACTTTGTAAACTTTTATGCAAATTCTCTCAAAAAGCTGAACCACAGTTTCTACCTTAGATTTATTTTGTCAATTGAATATGATTTAGTTAACTTATATTAAGCTCAGAGATCACATTAGCACACATAGAGAAAGTATCAGAAAAGCAAAAGCCTTTATTCTGCTATCAAGATTTTATGCAGTTTGGCCCCAACATTTGTGTAAATTTTGTGAAAGTTTGCAAGTATCTAATTTGCAAGAAAATTTTAGGCTGCAAAATAGTCAATACTTATTTAAATCTTATCCTTTTTTTGTAAGGAGGTACAAATGGGTTTTCCTGCAAGCTGCAAAGGTAGTTTGAAATTTGAAAATGATTTAGAACATAAATCATTTCCGGTACCAGTGATTGTGCTGGATTATACACTGTATATGAAAGTTTCAATATTATTTCAGTATGACTCTAGTTTGAGTGTTGCGTTATTTGAAGAATTCTACCTTTGGACTATGACAAAGTATTATGTCAAGTTTCATTTTAGCTTTGTCAAGAAGTATGCTGTATGAAAAGCAGTACTAATGATCGATCAATGGATTGTGACCTTATTAATTTTTACTTTGTGAATATAGTAATTAAAGATTGCCAAATCTGTATTTTTTTTATCCAAGGGAGGTATTTCACATTTGTTATGCATATGTATACAAGTGCACCAGTAGCTCTTGCATGCGCTAGACAGAAGGAAATGCTTGTCCGATGACATGGGATGATGATGAATTTGTTGAAATATTTCGTCATCATCAACTAATCTTTTATTTTTTTTACATCATGCTCAACTGCAAAGATTTATTGCTACAGAAATAGTTTTTAACACAACATTTCTATTATATACAAGCTAGCTTGCCTGAAAGTTTTCTGCATCTTGTAATATTTATCTGTAATTGAAATAGGAATTTATTTTCTCATGATTTTTAGCAGTGTGCATTTTATCAAACAAGTAGTAATGTTTTTATGTTGCATTGAAATCAAATGTAATTAGCAGCTGAGCTGTAGAATGAAAGTATCATATGAAATTGAAATAAAATATTTTTTTCATGATAAAAGGTAAATCTCCTTTCCAAAGAGGTACAGAATATGGACATGAAGCTGAGTTTTTATATATTTGATATAGTTGATGACCATTATATAATATTGATTTGTGATTGGTCGAGATGCTCTCACATGACTGTCCAAAGAAGGTTGAGAATTGTTATGTTTTCCAGTATGATGTAAAAATTAAGTCACAATCTGAAATATAATCCTTATCTAATTAAGAGTAGTGTTACATTTTTTTTATAATAATGATTATAATAATAATAATAATACATTAGGCGCTTTTTCCAGAGGATACAAAGCACTGCTTAGAAAGACCTACATTCAACTACATTAGGAATTATAAAGATGGTTTTTAAAGTGTTTCTTGAAAAGGTTTAGTGATTCTAGGGTTATCATCATCATGATAATATGACGTGAGATCAATAGAAACTCGAGTCTTGTGCACAATGCAGGAATACTTGACATCTATTTGATTGAACAGACATTTACTTTTTTATTCTGGAAAACTATAACATCTTAATTCCCCGTAGGAGCTATTAATATTTTTGTTCCAGATTGACATATTTTTCCTCAACGAGATGACTTCAAATGTTATTTTCAACCTAAAATCAGACAATATCTGTATAATCTTTCTTGTTCTAGAAAAGAAGATATGCAGTGTATAGTCACATACAAATGATTACAAGGAATGAGTCAAACATTTATAATAATGATAATGATAATGATATATGCAATTTATATAGAGCACGTATCCACTCTCATTGCTGAATGCTCAAGGCGCTTTACATTATTTTATTTTTTTTTACTTAAGATTAACATAGATGATTGTTTTGATGTTAATGATATTTGTTGAATTATGTTTATGTTTAATCATGAAGTTTGAATTATCCTATGTCATAATAATGTGTAATAATAGTTCATTACGTGACAATCAATAAAAGAGCATACTGTAGATGTTTTAGGTTGTGCAATTTAAGTTACTAATAGGCTCAGGTGACGATAATTAGCCCTAATTTACTCTGTTTTTTTAAATCCAATTAGAAATACCTGTACATTTTAAATTTGATGATACATTTGCTTCAAAATCATCTCTCGGCTTTCATTTATTTCACATAATAACTTCTGATGGGTTAGGAAGGGTTTAGTTTACCTGAATAAATTAAAACAAAGAGAGGACTTTGTTAAATGTGATAATCTAATGATAGTTCTAAAATATAAACAAACTTTGTTGAACTCTGATAGTTTTAAAGCAGCTCCGTCTTTCATCTATTATTATGTTGCTTTTGAGAAAAGTGTTTGTTTCATTGTATCAGCTATGTCTTTGCCATATTAGTTTTAACGAAATAATAGTTGCTTGCCTGCATTGATTGAAATGATCAGCTCAATAAAATAAGTTATACTTTTGTATTGAAAATTAGAAAACAGTGTCTGTTGTTGTATATACTGATAATTGAATGTGAGTTCTTAAAACACCCACTTCCAGTCCACACCCCTCTCCCTCTCACCATCCCTACCCTCTCTCTCTCTTTACTTTTTTTTAAGTCTCTTTCTCTCATTTATCTAATTTCTGCCTGGGAATGCATCTTGGCCTTTTCTCTACCCCCTTATATTTGGAATGGATGATCAATAAATAAAAGATGTAAAAACAAGAACCATGGAATGCAAGGTTGCCAAGGGCTACAGTCCCTCTTTTTTTAGTATACCAACAAAAAACAATCAAATGCTTGCAGTCGAAATAAATTTATTTAGGTCTTCCTAATTTAAATTTAAAGCAGTATAAACAAGATTGTCATTAAGCACATACTTTCACAGAATGATCAATCTGGTCTAACATATATCTGCAAATAAAAAAATTTAAGAATATAAAAATATGTATAATCACAATCATTTATTATGACATGATCTGTAGTAATATGGATTTCAAATTCAATCAATAAGATTTGTTAGACACTTTAATCCTTATCATATCATATGTTTAATCTATGCTGTTGATAGTGAAAAGTTACAAAATTCATGTTAATGTCGTATAAGTCATATAAGTCCAACCTCGTTATAAAGAGCACTGATATGATGAGATCTCATTATATAACGAGGTAGTTTTCCTGGTTCCATTTGTATTTTATCGCATTTTGACCCTGATATGACAAGGTTTCGATATCAAGAGGTAATTTCTCTAGTCCCAAGGACCTTGTTATAATGAGGTTTGACTGTTTTATAAACAAATGACTACTATTTGTTCTCAACTTATTACATACAATATCAATACATTTATTAAAAACAGCTACTAGTGACATTGTATAACAAGTTATTGATTGAACAGAATCTTGTTGCTCATAGATTTTACATAATTTGAACAAGTGCATATGCAATTCTGTAATAGAAATTTGACAATCAATTGTAGTAGTAACTTTAATGTAGATAGCAGGCTATCTTTGGGCAGGATTCAGTAGGTGGCGAATTTACATAATTTGAATGGACGGAAAATGCTGGATCAACATCGTATACCAGTACTAAAAAATAATATTGCAATTTTTTACTATCAATTTGATGGTTGAATACATTTGACAAACTATTTACACACTTTAAATGGATGGAAAATATTGAAACAAAATGTACATTGATTTGTAGTTAATTTTGTAATAACGATGTGGTGACAAAGAATTCTCAGATACTAATGAGTGTGAGAATCAAAACAGAATAGCACAAAAATTGGGAATGTTTCAAAGTGTTTTTGCATAGTATACAAATATACATTGCCTTGAGACTTTCTCGTTCAAACTATGGGAAGAGGTGCTGACCAACAAGTACTATTTGCTGAGGGGCGCAGCCCCGAAGTAAATAGTACTTTTGGAGGCACCTTTTCAGACAGCGAGCTGTTATTTTCACGTTTTGAAAGATTATTGTACACAAGTCTATGGGCATTGTAATGAGTGAAAATTTTAACAAATTCATGGTAGCAACATTCTCAAAAATGAAATCTAAGTGAAAATTTCAGTTTTTACTCAATACACTGCTAAACATGTAACATACAAAATAATTCATTTATTTTAGCACTACAAAACATAACTTTATGAGCCTTCCTTCAAAACTTTGTGTTGTTTTCGCAGCATAATTTGTTCATAAACATCATCTGTAATAAGAATAGCATATTACTTGCTGAACTCAAAATGACGGATTTTAAGTGAAAAAATCTGTCATGCTTGGTCAAGACTTGTTTGTGTGAGTTTATTCGAGGAGAGTGAAAATCAGAAAATTTTGACCAGTCCTCTAAACTGCCTAATGTCCAATGCAGTTGCAAATGAATTCTCACAAGAATATATATTACTTTTCTTTTGTAAAAACATACACACTTTGCAAATGATTGATTAATAGAATAAAGTACATAGAAATTAAACATATTTTTACTTCAAGTTCTACTGTTTTAAAAGCTTTGAATATGTACATAATCTAATATGAATTTTGTATAAAATACACTATATCAGACCTCTTGTAATACAAAATTAATGTGGATTTTATATCAATTTTTCTGATAGCATGATTCACAATTAAAGACAGATTATCTCTGATAAACAACAGAAATTACTAGCTTTGCACTATGAAGATAATTTGTCTCGCGCCTCTGAATAGGTGACTAGAGAGATGGCGTGTTTAAATGCTATATATTATTATTATGAAAACGAAAGCAAATAAAGTGGACTAGACTAAACAATGTCACATTCATTCTTTCAAAATGGCTGGAGTACATGTATACAAAGGAATTCATCTCTTTTCTTGTATTAAGCTAACAAGTTCAAACCTGTTGTACATTTTTACTCAGAAGGAAAAAGGAAGAAATTCTTTGTCTGCTAGTCTAAAATGAGCCATCGTGAAGGTTTAGAATCATTCTATTCAATTTTCCTTCATTTGATGATGATTATGTCCTCTTGAATAGCGCCTGTCTCCGCCCCGGCTGGGCGTCATGGTGCTAAATTACTTAAAATACGTGATTTGAGATTGCATTTGAACAGTATACAACCTGAGTTTCTGATTGTTTTGTTAATCAATATCTATGATAGGAATTACTGATAGTTTCACAACACACACACATAATAAATAGATAAATACAGTTATATTTACAATATGAATTAAAATAATGCAATGATCAGTAGAAGTCGCTTAAATTGCAAAGATTTGGGGGGACATGATTTAAGAAATATATATAACAAAAATATACAGAATTATATTTGCCTTGATTCACATGAATCAATGAAAAAAGTATTTGATCATATTAGAGAGAGATATGCAATTATGTTTGTGTAACTTTCAGTAGGCATGATGAAAGGAATGGGGTATCATATGTATTATTAAAAAAAAGGAATGTACCAATATATGAAACAGAAAATGTAAAACCATAACATAATTATAGACAGCAGTTTGCAAAAATAGAATAAAATACATGCATATTACTAAAATTATAGCCAAAGAAAACAATACTGGTTTGATTATTGCAGTGTCTGGTTAATAATGCTGATTACATGAAATAAAACTAAGATGCATTGAGATATATGTATATATACATACATACGCCCATGTTCAGAGATGCAAGCCGTTCTGGAATATGCACGAGATGTATTTTCATATCAAGTCAAGGCTTTCATTACAAGTGACTGGCTGAGAGTATAATAATTGGTGTCCTGTTTTCTCTTACTTATGATCAGCTCTTGCATCATTCACATTTAAATGTACTATAGTGTAATATATTTTTACATAACATAGGTCTCTTTGAGTATGATGCTTGCGCTATCGTTAATTCTCTGTTGTTACTTAGGACTGATCATATTTCCACTGTACATAATCATTTGTATCACAAAGCCCCCCCCATGAATTGCACTGAGGGCATAAATCAACCAACGCCATTGCATTATCTGGCCTAAATGCTCATTTCAATGGCCCTGGTGATTTTTGGTGTCCTTGATCCCTTTTCATGTTTGTGCTGAAATATTCAGAGATGTAAGTTGGTCTTAAATCTAATCATAATACAATATTTTGTCCAAAAAATGCTATTATCATATGTAGCCTGAAAAGCACAGCAAAGTACCCTCTAAAATAGTGGCCTTGCTGTTAAAACATTGAAATTCTAGATCTTTACACGATTCTTTTATCATTTTACTTTCACAACAACGTAGACATAACTTGATTCAATCAATCAGAACGGAAGTTCTTCTCCGTAACAACAAACCTATCTACGCATCCTCTTTTTGTCATTTCAGTTTTTGTGTTGAATGCATTAACCCGTGAAAATAGCCTTGATTCACAACATGAAATCACCAGAGAACCAGTCAAAATTTGGTCATGATGGAAGATTTTCCAAAAGGTTTGCACATAACACTGAAAATCAGCTGACATTTACAATCAGTAATATTCTGAAAGGATTTGTAGTTCCAAAGGATTGGCGCAATTTCTACAGAAGGGCAAATATCCTCTGACAGACATGAGATTCTGATCGTATTTAGAAGTCTTCTGTTAAATAAACTTGTAGTTGATTTCCGTTGACTTCCATAAACTACAAGTTTTCTATCCGAGAAGAATTCCTGATGATCTACACATCCTCTATGTTAGTCCTTTGCAGTCGATTTTGATTCACCTCAACAAGCCTAAAAGCTCTTATTACTATGGCAACCGCCGATAAAATGTCCCGTCCAATTTCTACAAACGGCCTCGTGGAAGTCCTTGTCACCGTGCCGACGTTATACCAAAACATCGCAACAGGTTGACAGATACCATTGAAGAAAGCCGTGGAAACCGGCCGCAGGAAATAATCCCCAAATCCTGTTGCTATGCCAACCATGAGGGCGCTAATTATATTGTACGTGAGAAACCGCAGGCCCTCAAGGAGGATGATTAAGAAGAAGTCAACAAGGAGTCGCAGAGTCGCGAAAATCTCACGGGTACATCGACGGAAGATGGCCTCTGATTTGTCGGCGATGGTCGTCATGTAAACAGCTTCCTGAGATGGTCTGGTGTCTGCGTATGATGTGTTGCCATGGTGATAGATGTACACATACCTAAGAATAAAAGATGATGTAATGAAATAAGTGATGAATTTTCTAAAATAAAAAATGATAATCTGTGACAGGTATAATCTGTATTATACTAATACAGTCCAACCTCGTTATAAAGAGCACTGATATAACGAGCTCTCGTTATAACAAGGTAATTTTCCTGGTCTCATGTCTTTGTATTTTATATTTTATATTTTGACCCTGATATAACAAGGTTTCAATATAAAGAGGTAATTCCTCTGGTCCCAACGACCTTGTTATAACAAGGTAAGACTGTATATCAGCTTCACGGGGTGTGGTTCAAAATCAACTGCTACCTTACAAATTGTAACGCGCATGTTAATTTGTACACAGTATGCGCATTTAACAAGACACGCACTAACCAATGATTTTGATTGGCACGTTTCAAATAAACTACAACACCCCAATAGACATGGTCACACACAATGTATTTATAATTTCTATTCAAATGAGAGCATCTTATCTTTGAAATTTTATTTCCCTTTACATTAAAATGAAGAAAAAGAAGATAATGCTTAAATATGGAAGTAATCCACAAACCTTTGACCAATTTCTTTGGCATCCATAGAGACTATGGTTTCATACTCCTCCTCATTCTTCCTTCCGTAATCAACATCAACATCTGAATGCTTGAGACTTGGGACCAGAGGGGTTGCCATGGCAATCTGCATTTCTCTGCCTGGCTCCTCCTTCTTCTCCTTCTTTTGTTTCTTCTCCTTTGATTTGCTCTTTAGGCTGATAGACCATCCTTTCTTTTTACTTTCGTTCCTTTCATTTGGCGGAGGTGAAGCATTTGTATCTACATGTGTGAAAGTCAGAAAAATAAAGCATTTCATGACTTCTATAGCTGACATCAATATCGCCTCTTTCACTGTCATCTTCATCATAACCACCAAGTTGTCATAATCAGTATCACTACAACAACCATCACTACCATCATAATCACCATTACCATTAGCATCATCATTGCTATCACCATATTGTCAACTTACAATCACCATCATTATCACCATAATCGTCATCATCATCATGATCACCATCCTCATCATCATCATCATTATCCTCACCATTATAACCATCATCAAGATCACCACCATCACTATCACCAACATCATCACCATCACAACCACCATCATCATAATCATCATTATCACGGTTATCACTACAATCATCATCACCATCATCATCATCCCCATAATCATCATCACCATCATCACCACAATAATCATGGTCATAATCACCATCACCATAATCATCAACATAGCCAAATACGAAAATTCAAATTCTTATCTATCTTTTGCAACAGATATTCACCTGTTATCTCTTGAGTCTTGTTTGCATTATTGTTAGTCTCCAGAGCATCTCTTTCTCTCAGAATCTGAGTTAAGGCCTTCTGATTCTCATCATCGGAGTCATTCCATGAACCTGAATCTGCAACTGAATATATCAAGTATAATTTTTTTAAGTCAAATGACACAATTCTACCTGCCAAATTTTACAATTCCTTTTCATATTTAAATTCTTAATATCCTTTTGAGAATTTTCTTATGACTACATGTATATTTTTAAAAATTGTGCATGCATAAATCTCACACATTTCATCGGTATGGGAATCAATGGAAATCTCATGGATTTGGGCAATTCACTGCGATTGGAACAGACAAACATATTGGATAAAGTAAATGGCTCCAAGTTGAGCCTCCATAAGAGCTTTCACAAAAAATAAGTATATTCCCTGTTCATTTAATAAACAGGTGTGACAAACGATCTACTTTTATTTGCAGGATAAGAAGAAAAGAAAGTAAGTTTATTATCTAAATAAATGTCAGATAATTTGTTCTCAAAGTTGAGAATTGCCTTTTTGGAATGCAATGTCATAGAAAAGGTAAGGAACCTGGGGCCAATTGCACAAAATAGTCTTAACTATCCTCTCCTTGCTAAGACGTCTTAACCTCTTGCGTCATTCTCTCCAAAAATACATGAAGACGTATCCACGGTTGTTCAGACATCAATAGCAAGAAGAAGATAGCTAAAAACCATTTAAGTTAATTGGCCCCTGATTTATGGCTGGTGTGTCTGTTAGAGAACTTACACTGTTCTTTCTTTGGTTTGGTCCTGCTTCTGGGTGGGGCGGGGTCGTATGAATCTCCTTTCCTGCCCCGCCCTGGTTTCTGGGTTTCACTCGGCGTATCATTGTCATCATCTGGAATCAAGAATGATATTACATGAATATCATCGAAGGCATGCTCAAATGAATTGAATAAACCATTTAAAATAATGATCAATATAAATTAACCCTCTGGAGACCAGATTATGAGGCTGCCACAAATGATGTTGGATATCCCCCTCTAAATAACAGAATCATAGTTCGCGATTTTAATAACAAAATTCATATTATCAGAAATACCATAAGATTAAGATTAATTACCCTTTGATGAAACCAAATTTCCTGATACCCAGCAACATAGGGCAGCACCCACAGGGTTTAGATAAATCAGTAAAACACTTAATCTGAAGATGAAAAATTATCAGTAGTATGATGATGATGCTGATGATGATAAAAGTAATAATGATGCTGTTGATGAAGATGATGGTGATGATGATAAGTGACAGTGATGGTGGTAGTGACAATGATTATGATGGTGATGATGTTGATAGTGCAGTGGAGGTGATTATGGGGTGATAATGAGGATTAGGACGGTTACAATGATCATGATGATAGCTAATACCTCTTCAAATTGTTACCTTTAAGAGCTTCTCGGAAATCATAAGGAGGCTTTTCTTCTTTCTTCCTCTTTGTCTTTTTTGTAGTCGATCTTTGAGACTGTTCATCTGAGTCAATCCCTCCACGATCTACGAACACATTTACAGCAGGACGGCTTCCCCTGAAAACAAAAGAGAAAACAAGGGCACAGCATACTGTCAAAAATGTTTTAAGATATTTATACGAAGTAAACTGGAACAAGAGAAACACATAAAATTCTTGGTGTAGTGGTTGTGGCGCACTCATTCAAACACTGAGAAATACGTGTTTGAATCTAATCTTTGGCACTATTCATTTAGTAGGAAATTAAGCCACATGGTGCTGCACGCTACCCAAGTGTGACTGGAGACCCAGTAGGGTGTCAAAAGTTTGGGTTTTCTCAATAGACAGCATTAGCCATCTGTTTCTGGGTAATGCCTAATTTCTGGTAATTTAGAGGCTGAAAATTATTTTCACACTCTGAGTATAGTCAAAAATTTGTTCAGAAAAGAAAAAGGAAAGTACACTTTTCCGACTGACCAACACTATTTTGGGGCAACCATACCATTTTTTTTTGCCTTACAATAGGCCATGATTTTTGCTTACCTTTTATTTGAAGAGAGTCCCTCAATTGAATGTTTGGAGTCCTTTCTATTTGATGAAACAGATTCAGGTTTTGAAGCGGCTTTCTGTTTGGTGGAAATAGGCTTTGATGGGGCTAAACATAAGAAATTAAATTAAATTAAATTATTGCAACAAATTGCTTTGAAATGGATGCTAGATATAGTTGCATATGGGATGGTAACACTCAAAATCATTCCTTTTCAGCCAAGAGTCAATACAGAAAGAAATAAGCTACTAAAACCTCTTTAAGTCTGAACTCTTGCTCAGCAAATGGTATCGTAGTTGTGGTGAGATATTATATTCAGCTAAGAGTTTCACTCTAAAACTGGAGATGCTTTGAAATCATTTGGTCTGCCCTCCCCCTCCCTGTTGTGTGATTAACTTTGTAATTGTCAATCTTTGTAATTGTATGTCAATTGATTGTAATTCTTCTTGATTATTTTTTCAATAAAAACAGAATTAGAGAAATAAAATAATAAGTACTCAAAAACTCGGAGCCTACATACTTTTGGAAGCATTCTTGTTAGACCTGGATGACATCACACTCAACTCCTCATCTGAACTGATCTGTGTTACTGTATCATCTTCAGGCTCAGAGCTGTCCCAGTTAGATTCGGTCTCGGGAGACTGGGCCCGTCGACCTTTGGCCTTCTGGGCAGCAAGCTAAACAGGTAGGTAGGACAGAAGACAATGAAACAATTAGGGCTCTCTAACATAAAAAGCTATAGGCTATACCAACGGTACAAAGCCAAGGTCTATAATTAGCTGCAGTTTCTGCAACATCCTCAGGCTCAGAGCTGTCCCAGTTTGACTCGGTCTCGGGAGACTGGGCCCGTCGGCCTTTGGCCTTCTGGGCTGCAAGCTTTACAGGTAGGTAGGAAAGAAGACAATGAAACAATCAGGGCTCTCAAAAATAAATAAAAAGCTACAGCATTGGTATAAAGTCAAGGTCTGAAAATAACTGCATTTTTTTTAATAAAATTCCTAACACATGGCTGTGGCAGAAAAACCAAAAAATACAGCCTTATCATGTTTCTACATTACTATGTAAAAATCAGGCAAATTAAAGAGGAAAACAATTAACATAATATGTTATCTCATTTCACATTATCAATATCATGTTATCTGCCTCTTTTCCATTGATTCACTGCAGCCCATTTCGTCATGGGCCTGTAACAGAAGAAGAGAATGCGATCAATAGCAAATCTTTAGTAAATGATTTCCTACAGGCTTGCAATTGGAAAGCTTTATCTTACGTCTTTACGAGGCCTTGACTTGAGAAGTTGAGACAGATTAGCCAATCACATTGACTTGCACATCTTTACTTTAGTAAACACATTGACTTGCAGACTACATGTACACAAACACAGCCGAAAAATGAACAAACGCCAATGCAATGGAGGTGACAGATAACAAAAAAGTCTTATTCAAACATAGACCGATAAAACGGGTCTATTTCGATCAGGATTTGCTTCGCTGAGGCTATCGCCTGGCTACGCATCCTTCCTCAATAGACCGTTAACGCCGCTAGAGACGCCTGTGATGAAGATCAAAAAAATGGTGGTCGCTACCAAAAATCACGATAAAAACACGGATTTTAATTATTTTTTTTGAAACCCTTAAGGTAAGCTTAAAGAATATATCTTTTTTAATTGTATTCATTGTTAATTGTTTATCATTGAGACGTAAATTAGCGTATTTTCGTGAGGGTGCGCGGCAGCACCCTTTCTCCCATAGACGCTGTGTATTGTAGCTTCGACAACCTGCACTACACGCTGAATTGGGGCGTTTTCTGACTCTCTGGAGGGGGCACCACCAAAAGTCAGAAATCGTTAAAAAAAACCCTCCGAGAGTCAGATTTTTCTGTCTAATTCAAACACTACTAGTGTGATGCAAGCATGCCAGCAAAGTTACAGAGTTCAGCTGCCTGCAGACCATGTACGTAGCCTAGGCCCCAGCGGCCAAGAACCCCTCCACTGCACTGCCACTCAGTGCCAGCGCCAGACACCAAATCACCGCGCGTACCAGTATCGCTGGGCCAAGGCGCTCCGCAAGCTGAGGCGGAGTTAAGGCCGAGAGTGATGCCGATGGTGTATGTCGGCAAGGCGGAAGGCCCGATGAGAGTTGGTTCAGCACAATCTAAATAGGAAAAACTCCTCTGTTAATCGTCTCAAACAAGCATTTCATGCGTATGCCTTGTACACTGTAGATATATCGCTAAAATAAGAATAAATTTGAATCAATCGTACCATCTTTTGGGCATTAAACTTGAAATCATCCATCTCCAATTTCTGCAGCAGCGTCCACAACAACGGAAAAGTCAAAACTATGCAGAAAGAGATGTTGGCGAAACGACAAATTGAAAATGATAATTTTCTCAACGCTATCTATTTTTTTTTTCAACTCATTCCAGGCCCCCCCCCCCCCCTTCAGTTTTCGTGTTAGTATCACTCAATTATTTTATTATGCTATTCATTATTTATCAGCGATCTATGTATGGAAACAAACCATACATGGGTTCATTTAAAACCAGGGAGAAGAAGTTTCAGTAAAATCCTGCATCGCCCTCAATTCGAACTTGATTACGTAATGCGCATTTTTGTGGTTGATTTCTATTCACACCCATGTAACTAAAAGAGTCACACGGGACATTTCCAGTTATATATATCAGAATCATACGTGATATGGTGAATTTATTTTCCACTCTTTACCATCTGGACGATTTATATTGTCAATACAGTGAACCTGTTAAAATAATATCACAGAAATTAGAATATGAACAACCGGCTAACGGGGCGGGCTAAAATTTGACCTCCATGAGCCGCTCTTCTGATATAAAAGTTGTTGTTTTTTTTTTTTGGGGGGGGGGGGTTGATGGGGGGAGTGAATCTAAAAAGTGCCCCTTGCGGTTTTTTTAAGTGAATAGTAGACGAACCTTTAAAAAGGTTGGGTGGCATGGCACTGCAGAAGATTTTTCTGCTTGCATAAAATGGTCTTAGCTCAAGAGCAGGCGTGCACTTAGGAGTTCATATCGCGGTGTCCTGGCCAACTTGACATTTTAGTCCTCACTCCCAAGGCCTTCGAGCTCTGGCTCCCTAAAAATCTCAGAGGCAAAAAAAAAGGTTTTACCTAGAATTTGGCGTATGTTGACACCCCTTTACACTTTGTTTCAAGGAAATTGAGTATAACAATTTTGCAGGCCGGATGATGGACCTGATGTGTGCCCCTCAGTATTACAATGTTGCGTACCATTTTTCCACGAGAAGGCACTTTTTCAAAACATTGTATTTACTAAATAGCATTAGGAGTCCCAAAAATGCGTCTTACGATAGAAAGAATATTGGATGTCTAAGGGAGCCACCCAAATATCATGTTAGGAGGGGTTTGTACTTTTTTCATATACACGTCTAGATTGTTGAATGTTTGGCCTGTCATTAGATTTGTCTACTTAGAAGATCTGCTAAATGGATAATGGTTTCTGTTCGAGGATTTAATCAACCATTGAAACAACGGACTTCTAAAAAAAAAAATATATATATATATATAGGCCTATTATCCTGAAATTTCTTTACTTTTCTTGAACAGAGAAAAATCTAACATGTTGTGTAAATGTGAGGGGGGGGGGGGGGGTTCTTGGTGTAACATATGTCCGTCATCCACAGTTTGTTCTGATCATGCTCTTCTTCATTTTAATACTGACTGCACATCGATATCTTGGTGAAGTTCTCCTTGAAATAAAATCAATTTTAATCCATTTTTAGAGAGAGGCCTCCATCACGGTACCCTCGTTGGGACTTTGGATCTGATTGGCACTATAATTACAACGTCTGATTTCGGTGCCCAATCTCGGGGGAGGGAGGGGGTGGTCCAGTCTGCTCCGTTAACCGCTTTGTATCTTCTGTAAAACGCGTTATTTATATTCAAGTAATATCATCATTAATTCCAGATATACTGTATCAGCTTCTCCCCATCTAACAGAACGCCTGCTCCCGTAAAGAGTTCTACCCCTACTTCCAAATAAGTTTGCGAAAGGAGTATGGACATTACTTTTTGCACTGTCAAACGCAGATGCCATAAATAAATTAATTAATTAATAAATTTATAAAGAATAAAAGAAATATAGAAAAGGATAAGAAATGAGTAAATGAAAAAAACGAATGAAGAAACAAATGTATAAATTAATGTATAAATAAATAAATAGTTAAATAAGTAAATCAATAGATAAATAAGTAAATACAACTGAATAGATAAATGATAACATGAATTAAAAAAATAATAATAAATTAGTAAATAAAAAGATAGCTAAATGTGAACGAACGAATGAATGAATGAATTAATTAATTAATTAACTAATAAACGAATAAATGAATGAATGAATGAATGAAATAATGAATGGATAAATGAATAAATAAATGGATAAATGACACGTTTCAATTTCGCATGCGGCGCTCCATAGTTAAATTGAACTCTGCTTTTATTTCGGATAATCCCTGAACGAATTTCTATCCCTTTTTCGACTGTCGAAAAGCCTATTATTCGGTACGAAGATTAAGATTTAATTAATAATTTTGATAGATCAAGCTCTATCGATATTGAAATTAGACGAAACTTTTTGAGGACGGAACTGTCTGAGATATTACGCCTGTTATGATGTAGTTGAGTCCGACGCGAAGTTTCTGCCAGTTGGAGAACGAAGCGTTGATGCTGCTCTCTACCCCGCCGCTTCGGCGTGACAACTTTACACTGCACCGGTGCCACGGTGGTGTCGCCTTGGCGGTGAACTTCGTAAATTCTAATTGGAATATTCTAGAGGAAGTGCTTTGACTATGGCAGAAATCAAGGTCAAAGCCAGAAATCGACAANACCCTACTCCTAGCCAGAAAAATGAACCAGTGAGAGCAATTGTCGCCGGAGCAACTGTCGGGTCACCAATTTGACACCCCTTTACACTTTGTTTCAAGGAAATTGAATATGCCCAAAATGCGGGAGAGGGGGGGGGGGGATTCCACAGTTTATCATCATGCTCTTCTTCATTTTAATACTAACTGCACATCGATATCTCGGGGAAGTTCCCCTTGAAAATAAACTCAATTTTTAAAGAGAGGCCTCCATGTACCCTCGCTGAGACTTTGGACCTGATTTGGCACTATTACAACGTCCGATTTCGATGGCCGATTTGGGGGGAGAGAGGGGGTGGTCCAGTCAGACTGGATCACCCCCTCTGCTCTGTTAACCGCTTTTTATCATCTGTAAAAAGCGCTATATATATTAAAGTAACATTATCATTAATTCCAGAAATCCTGTATCAGCTTCTCCCCATCTAACAGAACGCCTGCTCCCGAAAAGAATTCTACCCCTACTTCCAAATACGTTTGCAAAAGGAGTATGGACATTACTTTTTTGCACTGTCAAACGCAGATGCCAAAAAAATAAATACATGTAAATTAATGAATTTATATAGAATAAGAGAAATAAAGAAAAAAAGGATAATTGAATAAATGAGTAATTGAAAAAAAAATAGATAAAGAAATAAATAAATGTAAAATGAATGAATGAATAAATAAATAGTTAAATAAGTAAATTAATAGATAAATGATAACATGAATGATTAAAATTGATAAATAAGTAAATAAAAAGATAGCTAAATGAATAAGATGTGAACGAACGAATTAATGAATTAATTAATGAATTAATTAACTAGTAAATTAATTGATGAATGAATGAACGAATGAATAAATAAATGAATGAATGAATGGATGAATGAATGAATGAATTAATTAATTGATTAATCAATTAAGTAAGTAATTGATTAATTAATTAATAAATGGATAAATGAATAAATAAATGGATAAATGAATAAATAAAATTAATAAATGACACGTTTCAATTTCGCATGCGGCGCTCCATAGTTAAATTGAACTCTGCTTTTATTTCGGATAATCCCTGAACGAATTTCTATCCCTTTTTCGACTGTAGAAAAGTTTGTTATTCGGGACGAAGATTAAGATTTAATTTATTATTTTGATAGATGAAGTTCTGCCGATATTGAAATTAGACGAAACTGTTTGAGAACGGAACTGTCTGAAGTATTACACCTGTTATATGATGTAGTTGAGTCCTACGCGAAGTTTCTGCCAGTTGGAGAACGAAGCGTTGATGCTGCTCTCTACCCCGCCGCTTCGGCGTGACAACTTTACACTGCACCGGTGCCACGGTGGTGTCGCCTTGGCGGTGAACTTCGTACATTCTAATTGGAATATTCTAGAGGAAGTGCTTTGACTATGGCAGAACTCAAGGTCAAAGCCAGAAATCGACAATACGAAGGATTAGGAGGTAAGAGTAATTGACATAATGTTTTTTTTTATTATTATTTTAATATTAGTAAAACTAAAACTAGTATTAAAAGCAACTGTTGACAGCTTGACTTGAGTTGCAAGGCATGCCAGATATTTCATCATATCATATTCATAATCTGCAAAATTACTGCAGTTCTCCAGCAACTGGAGGAAATCAACATAGAAGAAGAAGAAGAATCATCATCAAGAGATGATCATCATCAAGAAGAAGAAGAGATGAGTTACTCAACGTGACAAGGGGCAAATAAGCTAATATTAGCTTTAGTTTACGTCTCTACATTCGAGTAGGCCTAAATGGCTAAATCAAGTAAAAAAATCAATGGACATTTCCACTAAGTTATGGCATGATTTAATTTTAAACCAGATGTAGTTTAACCCATTTATTAGAATAATCCAAAAACGTTCTCAATTTTCACCACCATAATTTCTTTATTTGGCCGCAATTTTGCAATACTATAGGTTAAAAGCAAAAAATGAGGAGAAAAGAAAATTATGTTTTCCAATCAATAACATGTTGGGTATTTTGACAGTATATATGCGGTATATAAGAATATTTTTTTAATTTTTTTTTTTACAAGTTTCCATTTAATTTTTTAATGACTTTCATCATCATAATTAGTGTAAATAATATTCCAAATCACAAAATAGAGTCCAACCTTCTATAAAGAGCACTTCTCGTTCTTGTAACTATTGTTTTGTAGCCCTAATATAAAAAGTTTCAATGTATATTAAGATGAAATATTGCCGCTCCGAAGACATCATTAGAACAATATGCAACTGTCTTACACCATTTCTTTCCCCTTTTTCTTGTAGAGAATGAGAAGACTTGGAGTGGCCCATTCTGTTTCATCCAAGGAGCAGACCCACAGTATGGAATGATGGCAGAATTTCTCTCAAACAACACTGGGAGCTGGGAGCTTGAAATTGAACTCACAAGGAAAGCGGTTGCAGCAATCAACAAGATGAATCCAAAACCAAAGTTCTTTGTTGTTTGTGGTGATCTAGTTCATGCTTTTCCTGGTAAGTGCATCTCATTTTCTGTGAAAAGCTCAGACAAAGAATGTCATCCCTCAATAGTTGTCACCATAAATTACTTTGTTTGAACTTTGCCAGTTCAGTTTTCAAAGCTTTGTGTTCAGGCAACTGCTTTGAAATCAATTCCAGTCAAAGTTTTGTAGGGAAAAACCAAATCTAGGATGAAATGAAATGTAGAACTGAGTAACATACAGAAAAAGTATGATCCCATATCTTGCACATTCTGTGCTCATTCATTTATATATATCCTCAATTTTTCTCCATAAACTCAACCAGCTTTTCAATCCCCACCGACTGATGTTCTTTAGGTGTGGTTTGTTTGTCATTAAAAAAAACTTACATCTCAAATTTGTCACATAATTTTTGATTTGTTAGATTTTATATCCCAACATTTTTATTACTCTTTTATTAGATATTCTGTTAAAATTCCAGTTTTCAGTTATACTTATAATTTTATCAGTTTTTTACATTTTACATCAGGCTGAATCAGGCTTAAATCTTTATGTTTGTCATTCGTTTATTTCAATTAGGTCAAGATCATAGAAAGGGACAAGTAGCTGATTTCTTAAAAGAGTTTGCCAAACTGGATCCAAGTATACCTCTAGTCTGTGTATGTGGAAACCATGATGTGGGCAATACTCCAACAAGAAAATCCATCCAGAACTTCAGGAATACGTAAGTTTTTCTGCTGTTAACCCTTTCCGAGCAGGCCAATACTGTCCTCCCTGTTATGGGCGTGAATCACTTGAATTGGGGGAATTTGGTAGAGTCCTATTATTTGAAGTCTAATTAAATCAAATTTTAATATTATTGTGGCCTTTCAGTGGATAAATATGTCAAAGAAATGTCTGACTTTCATCATACTAATAATCAAAGTTTTATTCATGAAAATGGTGAACACAATTCAGTATTTCACTGATGAAAAGTTTTCAATTCAAGTTCAATTTATTTCATTCAGATAAAAAGGTACGTACATATAGGGTAAAAATATATGAAATTTAAAAGAATGAGGAGACAGCTTGGAAGACAAGGGTCTTATTAGCTGCTGCCACCAGAGATACAGAACAGAACAATTATTTTGTGGTTTCTTTATAGTCTTGACATCTTTAGAAACCTGTCATCACAGATAGATCACCTCGCTCAGTTTCTGAAGAAGGGTGTAAGCCATAGTGCCATATTTGCTCTGGCAGTCTGGATTATCCTGAGTCAATATGACGCTTAAATATGTTGAGTCCTCTGTGATCTAATCTATCTGTCCCTCGTATTTAATCAGGTTTCAAAGGATTCAACAGCACTATGATAGATCATGGTTATCTAGGACATAAATGTGACAAAAACACAGCCAATTTCTGTTTAAAAAATTCTTAATATCTTCTAATTCTTCTTCAAATATAATTGCCCAATAGAGTCCACAAATAATGAGCCAAAAGACTCCAACTTTGCACCTGCTCCTCTCCAACAATCATTGTTATGGGTCTATGGTATGAAATTATGATGACTATTTTGGATTTTGGAGATGTGCAATTCTTGATATCAAATTTTCCATTTGAGGTGTTTTACTCATGGAGAGGATGCTCTACACTTCTAATGTTTTATTGATAAATTTTTCTATTTTTTTTAAATTATTTTGAATTTGCCGAATAAATAATAATAATAATAATAATAATAATGATATCAATTTTACAGATTTGGTGATGGCTATTTTGGATTTTGGATTGGAGGGGTGCGATTCCGGTTATTAAATTTTCCATTTGGATGGTTTTCATTTAACGGGTTTGACGATTACTATTATAGATTTTGGGCTAAAAAAGGGATGCAATTCTTGGTGTTTAATTTTCCATTTGAATGATTTTCATTTTACAGATTTGGTGATGATTTTTTTGGATTTTGGGCTGGAGGGGTTCGATTCTTGGTGTTAAACTCTCAGCTGTATGAAGATGCAAGCCAAGTAGAGGAACTCAAGAAAGAGCAGGATCAATGGCTCGATGCAGAATTACAAGGTATCAGGAATATTTTTATCAATTTTATTTAATTTGCAAATTTGAAAAGGGTTGTACAATCATCAAAATTCTGGTTTTCATTGGAGCCCTTGGGCCTGCAACACAAAAGAGATACAATCAGTTTTTCAATTGATTGCAAACTTCAGAATGTGATTTGGCATGGACTTGCTGTTGATATCAATCAAACAATTGATTGGAAAATTTATTAATGGCAATAATATATCTTTATGGCATACAATAATAAAGCCCCAGTCTCATATATCAACACCCAAACATCCGATCAACACAATTATTAGTCTAGTTGAAATCTGTGTGACCTGATTAAATGCCCATGAACATATACAGGTACTTATGTTTGAATACTGAGGACTCAACTGGACTAAACTTCTTGTTGATTCTGGGTCAGGGTGAATTGAGCTTTAGGAAAAATCTGCAAAAATAACAAATCATAAATAATCCTATGATTAACATATTAGACAATTTATGTAGATTCAACCAAAGAATGAGTTCAATAAGCAGTTGATAGGATTATTAGCACGAAGTCAATAGATTGAGAATGAATATTTCTACAGATTTTATTGTCCTATTGCGGTTGTTTTCACAGCTGCCAAGGCCTCAAGATATTGTCCTGTTCCAGCATATCCCATGGTTCTATTAAAGCGAGACCAGACGAAGAGAATGAAACTCTTGGTGTGCTTGTGTTTACAACTGCCGAGGCATCTGGATGCAACATCTTGTCCTATTCCAACATATACCATGGTTCTTGGCGAATCCAGACAAAGGGAATGAATACTTGATTAAAAGTGATTTTAATCAAACAATAAGTTTAATAGACAATTGATGTAATTATTAGTGCAAAGTCAATCGATTAAAATTTAGCATTTTTGTTGAATTCATTCTTTTGATGTGTTTGTATTCACAGCTGCTAAGGCGTCTGGATGCAAACATCTTGTACTGTTCCAGCATATACCATGGTTCTTGGCAACACCAGACGAGGAGAATGAGTACTTCAACATTGATAAAGACATCAGGATGCCAATGCTAGAGAAGTTCCTTGCTGCAGGTACGTACTGTAAAAAAATATTTTAGTAGACATAAATTATAGTGAATTCACTGAATTTCAATGGTAGAGGGGTATTATTGATTTGTATTATATTCTTAAAGGTCATCGTACTCAAGGTTATGTGCATAATAATAATTGGAATTTTGAGTATATAGCT
>BQKZ01002018.1:42520-53246 GCA_036244855.1 Temnopleurus reevesii
GGGGGGGGGGGGGGGGGGGGGCTCATGTTGGTGTTTTGTCAACCCAATCCTACCATGCTACCTCACATGTTTTGTAGTGCAGTTGGCCTTCATCATCTAATGAGACCCAGTCCCTGTGAGATAATTCTTGCCATGATGTAGGCTAATGGGCCATAATAATGATGTTAAATTCTATAATGATCGACCAGTGGTGTGTGGTACAGTATTTTGGATAAATTCATACTTTTCAGCCAGTCAGGCTTTCTCTCAGAGTATTTTTTTTTTGTGGGGTGGGGTGAGAATACAAGCTCACGATGGTGCTTTGTTAACCCAATCCTACCGTTTTACCGCACATGTTTTGCAGTTGGACCTGACCATCTACAGTACATGTAGTCTGCAGGCACAGACCATATTGGCTTTTGGTGTGCGAAATATTTGACTACATGACACACTGCATTTGCTTCTTCTCCCTCGTCTCATAGACCTACCACTCCAGGTCTATGCTCGTCTAGAACAACAATACCAGTCATTTGAGAGCTCGAAAACAAGAGTCTGTGCATTGCAGACTACTGATCATCTAATGAGATCGAATCCTGTGAGATACTTGTCATAATGTGGGCAAAGGGGCCATTGTTAAATTCTATAAGGATCGACCAGTGTTGTATGATATTTTGCACTATGCATTTGAGAACTTGAAAACTAGAGTCTGTCCTTGCAGACTACTGATCTGTGATCATCTAATGCGATGCGGCCCCGTGAGGTGAGATGTAGTTCTTGTCATAGACATAATGTATCCTATTAGGGGCCATTATGATGTCAGATTCTCTGATCAACCATTAGTGTGTCGGCCTATACGCTCAGTGCCATACGTATTAAACAGGCTCTAGATATCTGCCTCAATAAGATCTAGGTCAGCAGTCTGTAGCTAGGCTAGTGTCATGTCTGTCATGCCAGTTTCTTGACACCTATTCATTGAATTCATTGAAATATCATAATAAGTAACAGAGATCTGTTACACACATAGTTCAATACACAATGATTTTCAGCAAGTTATTGTCATGATAGACATGACACTTTCGTTGTAATATCCAACTGATTTTAAAGCAAGGAGGCTGAGCTAACACATAGTCTCCCTTTTCACCAACTACATGTAGGTTACAGTATGTTAAAATGTTTGTTGTAAAACGTTTGATAAAATCAAGGAACTTGAAGCATGGGCTAAAAAGGCTATAATGATGTTAGATTCTATAATGATCGACCAGTGGCAGTAGTGTGTACACGCTCAGTGCCATATTCAACACGCTCTATCTGCCTCGATGAGATGTAGGTCAGTTGTCTACCTAATAGTGAGTGCAAGAAGGACCCATGTAACCCAACGTCGTAATCAAATGTCGTAATCATCATTAGGCTATATCTCTAGGTGGTTAATAATGAAAGGATAATCTGGATAATAACTTTAAATGCAGCACCCAGAGCTATTTTACATGCATTTTCAATGGATGTATTCACATGCATGAGATGCATTTGTCAGGTTATCCCCACATATCAACCTGTACAGCTCATTTTTTCTTTACAAATTAATATGCCGAAGTAAAATATACACATTCATTTAATGACTTCACAATTGCAGGGCACATGTACGTAGATCAATTTTATTGAACATTGAAAGGACTACCTTGTATGAAGATGAATGAAATGAATGAAATAAAGATAATGAAATAGAAAATAGAATTCAATAAGAAAAGATGCTCCTTCCACGTAATCCCTTTTGCTGTTGCAGTTTGTCAGAGACAGAGCAGTGAGACAGGTTTATGGGAGTCATACATTGCATTGAACACTATTGATTTTCTACATGCTTGCAGACACGCCACATGGACTGCATTCTGCACCACATGTCTTCAATTTCGTTGAATGGAGAGTCAGGCCACTTTTTATAGGGTACACAGGGCTCGAATTAGCCTATAAAGGCAACCCAAGGCAATTGCTTTGGGTGCCCTCTTTGCTCGCCAACTTCCTTCTTTTTTTATTCCCTACACTGTACACTAATGTAGGTCTAGATACTGTTTTGCCTCGGGTAGAAACATGCCCTTCATTCAAATTGCCTCCAATGTATGATGCCCTGAAGAAATCCTATTTTGAGCCTTAGGCACATTGAATTACAGCTGCGTCTACACTATCTATAGCGAGGTTTTTAATTAGCTCGCTAGCTATGATCCGGGTAAATAATCGGGTCAGAACTAGCTCAAGCTAATTTGCAATGCAGACGCAAACAGTGAGCTAATTCACTGAAATACATGTATCTCGAGGTTAACAAGCCCAAGATATCTTGGGCTAGTTTCCTAAATAGTGAGCTAATTCGGGAAATCGCTCACTAACTCGCTCGGTTTGCTACAGTGCAGCTAGCGCTCATGCTAATTCTACGACTCGGGCTAATCTATTCATGACATTGCGTGAGCGCAGCAGAGCATGGCAGCCAGGCCCGCAGCCAGGCCCATTCACGAACATTTCGTACAAGTTTCTTCGCATAACAACCACGTGCTTATGTTCTGAGACTGCGCATGCTCGAGAACTAGACCAAGCTCGGAGTGGGCCAATGCAGCTCGCGCTCGCGCTAAATCGCGAAAAAAGACTGTTGTCCTTCAAACTCGAGATTCCAAACTCGTGATAGTGCAGACCAAGATTGTCAATCTTGAGATAAATTGCAAAGATGGCTGATCGGGCTAAAATCTTGAGATCAAGAAAACTCGGGCTAGTGCAGCGCCGGCTTACGATTACAGCACAGATGTGAAAAAGAAGAAATGGCCCAATAAAATCTCCACGGCCAAATGGGTAGGGCATTGAGGCCAGTACAAGATGTAGGGCATCCATTCAAAGAACATTTTGCGGGAGGCTATGTTCTTCGAACCTGGACAAGTCAAATTTGTTAAATTGTACCTCTCGGAGGGACAGAGCNATCTTCACTGATAATATAGCTTAATGTGTACCCTTTTGGTTTTTAATGAAACTGTATCATGGGACCTGAGCACTTCACAGGATTTTCAAAATTAAAAAAAGAAGTCAATGATCCCTTTTCGTGTGATGTAACTTACGTAACGCTCCATTATTGATGTGTTACTTCTTAATTTAAGCAAAGAGAGCTAAACATTTGGTCTTAAATTAAAGAGTCAGTCGTAAGGGTTTACCTCAATGTAATAAAATCCTCTCTTGCAATTGGTTAAGAGCAAAAATACACCTTTTATATCCAAATTTTTCTCTGAAATGTAACTTACGTAACGTGGAATGGCCCCTATAATGATCGACTAGTAGTTTGTACATGCTCAGTGCCGTACGTATTAAACACGCTCTACATGTATCTGCCTCAATGAAATGTAGGTCAGCTGTCTGCCTAAACTCTGATTGCAAGAAGGACCCAAGTAACCCAATGTCGTAGTATGAATTAATCGAATCCCTCTCATCATTAGGCTATATCTCTAGGTGGTTAATGAAAGAATCGAAAAGGATAATCCAGATAATAACTTTATGCAGCACCCAGGGCTTATTTTACCAGGGACTATGTTAAATAATTTGCAGGGGAGATTTAAAAAGCTCTCCTAGGGGCTCTCAAGGAGAGTTTTAATAGTGGAGCTAAATTGGGTCTTCATGTAACTAGTAGATTTGGGTTACAAGGGGCTCTATATATCACTCCCCCAAATAGGGGAGCTTTAGGAGAGCAATCGCTCTCACTCCCCTTAAATTTTAGTCCCTGTTTTACATACATTTTCAATGGATGTATTCATGCATCAGATGCATTTGTCAGATAATCTCTACATATCATCAACCTGTATACCTCATTTTTGTTTTTTACAAATTAATATGCTGATTCAAAGTAATTCAGATTCATTATGACTTCACAATTGCAGGGCCCATATATATGTAGATCAATTTTTATTGAACATTGAAAGGACTACCTTGTATAAAGAGGACCTTTTATAATGAAATAGTAAATAAAATTCAATAAAGAAAAGATGCTCCTTCCACGTAATCCCTTTTGCTGTTGCAGTTTGTCAGAGACAGAGCAGTGAGACAGGTTTATGGGAGTCATACATTGCATTGAACACTATTGATTTTCTACATGCTTGCAGACACGCCACATGGACTGCATTCTGCACCACATGTCTTCAATTTCGTTGAATGGAGAGTCAGGCCACTTTTTATAGGGTACACAGGGCTCGAATTAGCCTATAAAGGCAACCCAAGGCAATTGCTTTGGGTGCCCTCTTTGCTCGCCAACTTCCTTCTTTTTTTATTCCCTACACTGTACACTAATGTAGGTCTAGATACTGTTTTGCCTCGGGTAGAAACATGCCCTTCATTCAAATTGCCTCCAATGTATGATGCCCTGAAGAAATCCTATTTTGAGCCTTAGGCACATTGAATTACAGCTGCGTCTACACTATCTATAGCGAGGTTTTTAATTAGCTCGCTAGCTATGATCCGGGTAAATAATCGGGTCAGAACTAGCTCAAGCTAATTTGCAATGCAGACGCAAACAGTGAGCTAATTCACTGAAATACATGTATCTCGAGGTTAACAAGCCCAAGATATCTTGGGCTAGTTTCCTAAATAGTGAGCTAATTCGGGAAATCGCTCACTAACTCGCTCGGTTTGCTACAGTGCAGCTAGCGCTCATGCTAATTCTACGACTCGGGCTAATCTATTCATGACATTGCGTGAGCGCAGCAGAGCATGGCAGCCAGGCCCGCAGCCAGGCCCATTCACGAACATTTCGTACAAGTTTCTTCGCATAACAACCACGTGCTTATGTTCTGAGACTGCGCATGCTCGAGAACTAGACCAAGCTCGGAGTGGGCCAATGCAGCTCGCGCTCGCGCTAAATCGCGAAAAAAGACTGTTGTCCTTCAAACTCGAGATTCCAAACTCGTGATAGTGCAGACCAAGATTGTCAATCTTGAGATAAATTGCAAAGATGGCTGATCGGGCTAAAATCTTGAGATCAAGAAAACTCGGGCTAGTGCAGCGCCGGCTTACGATTACAGCACAGATGTGAAAAAGAAGAAATGGCCCAATAAAATCTCCACGGCCAAATGGGTAGGGCATTGAGGCCAGTACAAGATGTAGGGCATCCATTCAAAGAACATTTTGCGGGAGGCTATGTTCTTCGAACCTGGACAAGTCAAATTTGTTAAATTGTACCTCTCGGAGGGACAGAGCTACATACGTAGGGAGATGAATAGATAATAACCGAAATACATCTGGTTTTTTTTTTGCTCTAATATTAAATTGCATTGACTCCTGCATTCTATAATTCCCATAGACTAGGTGCAGGGATGGCCCGGTCCCAATAGTCAATGGGTTAGTTCGAAAATGTATATCATTCTCTACATGTAGATGGAGAGTCGCCAAATCACCGACCAATCAACCAACGTCACATACATGTGCCATCACTATCCTCAAATTTCTCAGATTTTCTCTTTCTAAAATTTCATAGATTCGGAGATCTGCATGCCCTGCTAAAATATTACTCAAAATAGCACTGTTCATAAATTTCCCACACATCTATATTAAAACTATAATGGACAATTTTTTGCGCCAGCACAGTTTATTGGAATAGGCGAAAAGGATGATAAAAGATAAAAACAGACAATGATTTATGATGAGGTGTCACTTATTAATTTACTTACAATGTATCTTTTGATATTTATTCTGAGTCAGAGTACACGCAAATTTGCATTGTAGATGTGCAGTGTAGAGCGGATGGCCTTGAAATGAAAGATGCCAATTATGAATGTAATTGTCTGTCTCAGGGTTAGGTCTATTGATTGGCAGGGCCCCATGCAACAATAAAAGGGGAAACCCCCCAGACACACAAGAGGCCTAAATCCATTCCAAGTAGTCCTGAAAAAGAGCTGATCTTTGGGAGGCGTGTCCATGGGATGTAGAAATCATGTTACAGGTTGATACATACATGTAAGCACTTGCCTGAGTACACTAAGAGTCATGACCGGGCAAGTAATGTTAAGCAAAAGCAGTCAAATCTGCTTGCCCGACTTGGCCAAGCACCCCTCAAAAGAATGGCACATTGGTAGGAAAAGTTTAATACCAAAACCAGGTAATTCCAATCTGGGTCTTAAAATGCTAATTATTGCTGTTTCTTAACAATTTTTTTTAAAAGTATTCAAAATTCTGTCATCAAGTTTATGGAATGGTTTACGCTCTTGCTTAAATTTGGATAGACCTGCAGATTTCTGTAATCCATAAATACATTCATGTACATTCTGTACATGCATCAATTGTATTTTAATACACAAGAAATACTGAAGTATATGTAGGCACCTCCTGCCAGAAATAATACAACATATAAAGAGAAGAAAAAGGTGTGGAAACGGATAACAAGGTGCAGAAATTTTGTCAAGTCATTGTCCATGTTTACAAAAGAGCTCTCATCACTTTGATAAGTATGAGTGAAAAACCTTGAATTGAATTGAATTCATTCATGTCACAACTTCATTGACACAACCAGTTATATTGAATGCATTACAGTATGTACATGTATGGAACATTTCATATTTATGGATGGGAATCAGCCTCCCCACAGTCTACAAAATATTGTTGTGGGTTGGGGGTAATTTTTCATCTACATGTAGGATCTGTCATTTCTAATTTTCTGACAAGAAAAATGGCTGATTTTTTTTTTCATGCCAGTATTCAAATATTTCAGATCCTTCTTGTGCAATTTCAATCAACGCATGCATTATATATTTGTAATTTTTCATCACAGACATGTCATTTGTAATTATCTGACAGGGAAAATGGTTGATTTTGTTTTCAACCATGCATATTCTGCAATAGAGCTGAATTCACTTTTAGCATGCATGTACAGGAAAGTGTATTATGTAGGCCTACTCCTTGTCATGGGGGATTTGGCATTTTCGTTGTAATGGACTTGTTTTTTCTTAAAATGGATTTGCTGTCTACTATTTGAATTATTCATTATTTTCATGACTTGGGCCTTTGGCCATTTCTACTATCTTGATGGCATGTCAACATGTGCTATTGTATATAAAGGAAGCCTGTCGTGTGCTGCAAAATTCTTTCCCAATGGATATGACTCGAAAAAAAACCCACATACACTGTAAATTATAGTCATAATGTTTCCAAACGCAGTTATCGTTGAAGTTCTTATGCAGTTAAGTGTGCAAATTACAATTTCCACATTTTAACCTCAGAATTTCATCTTCCTTCTGAGTTTAGTGCATTTCTCTACTTGAAGGATTTGAATTTATCTGAAAAAATTAACATTTCATTATCTCGTTGAAGAAATTCATACAATCTGTATGCAAGGAGTTACATTAAAAATATGTGGAAAAAACACAAGTTTTATTCCCATATTATACACTGTTCAGTGTCGATATTGGATGAATTGGAGACAAATATATACACACTGTACTAGTATGTAAGAAATACATTTCAAAATGTACAGTATGGAAACACAAATTTTATTCTCATGTTGAACATTGTTCAGTGTCCATGTTGCAAGAATTGAAGACATCTGTACAGAATCACAAACAAGGGGAACAGATGGGAGGTTGTTTGAAAAATAGAAGTGGGTTTTCTGTTGAATGTTGACACATGGTTATTTCCAGCACACTGTGTTATTGTTATATGCTGTCTGTCATCGGTACAGTTTACAGTTCTTGCAAAGATGCCAACCGTTCTTGAATATGCATGGGGTGACAGGGCACTACAAACCCACTTGCCCACATGCCCGGGGCAACAAAATGAAGCTGTCGGGCAAGTAGATAGAATTGTCACTTGCCCGAAAGGGCAAATAGCAGCTTTTTCTAGTTTTCATCTACATGTTAATGTACAAATTGACATAGGTCATCAATTTGGGGCAAAGGAAATTTTGTTCGGGCAAGTGATTTGAAAACTTGGTTGCCCGACTGGGCAACTGGTGAAAAAAATTCTAGTATTTTCATATGAATTCAATGCTTTCATTACAAGTGAACAGACAGGAGTGCATAGTACATGTACATGTAATTGTCGGCATGTTCAATCTCATGATTGTTCAGCAGGGGGCTACAAGAATTCTTTTCACCAGTTGCTCGGTCGGGCAACTAAGTTTTCCAATTACTTGCCCGAACAAGTGTTTCTCTTGCCCAAAATTGATGGCCAATGCAAATTTGCATATAGAGGAAAATTAGTATAAAATTATTAGTTGCCCCGGGTATGCGGGCAAGTGGGTTTGTTTGTAGCTAGCGCCCTGTTCAGCTGGTGCATTATAACAACTGCATATTCTGGAACAGTTTGCACCACATTCAATATGATCATATCATTATTTGCTGCTTGCCATACAATACAATTTACAAGTCTTGCAAAGATGCCAACCGTCCCAGAACATGCACCAGATTATCTTGGCTTTCTTCGCAAATGAATGGATTTACATGTAGCATGGTTATTGTTTATAATTTTGCTTTCACTTTTGTTCAGCTCTTGCATTATAGTTTTGACGTCGTTCATTGTAGTCTTGCGGAACGGTTAGCATCACTGAGTTCACTGTGATCCTTGTGACCACTGTGATCATTAAAACGTTTGCAAAGATGCCAACGGCTCCAAAACATGCATGCATTATGAGGTTTATTCTAATATCAATTCATGACTCTCATCACAAATGAATAGCTTATAGCATGGTGATTGTTGTCTTGTTTCATTCACTTTTGTTTAGCTCTTGCTTTATTAACATTTTAACCCTCTCATTCCCTTAGTCGCATTTTGGCGACATTGAACACTGTTCATAAGGGAGAATTAATCTGCTCTTGTTTCAGTATATACTACCCTCTACTGTTGAGTTATATACGGTTCCACTGGAAAGCTAGAGAGTGTAGCTTTCCAATGAATACAAACAATAGGGTTATTGTCGGAGATCCTTTTGTGACAAATTGGATTTAAAATTTTAAATTGTGATTTTCTCAAAAAGTAGCGGGGCTAAGAGGGTTAATCTTGACTTTAATGCTTATTCCAAAACGGTTGGCATCACCGCATTCATTATGATCATTAATTGCTGTCTGTCATACGGTGCAGTTTACAAGGTTTGTTTGCTCTTGAAAGAACGTCATCACTAGAATTTGTACCGGATACAGTTCACCATATAATATCATACAATTGATTTGTGTTTGCTTTTAGTCAGAATTATTCACATTTTCACTTTGTTTTTCATTGGTCGCTTCTTTCGGAATCCACAGGGTTTGTATTAAATGTCGGACAAGCCTCAAATGGCCTCTTTAAACTTTGTAAACGGAGTTGTGATGGAAAAAAAAAATAAAAACCAGGCTTCTCTTTTTAGAGATTAGCCCTGTGTGAAGGGATTCAAAACTTTCAGAAATGTATGATTTTATTACTTTTAGCTCATTTAGGGACACAAATCTTGGAATTTTTCATTTTCGCCTCTCTTCATACTTGTTTTTAAAATTGTTTTGTTTTATAAGAGACCATTTAAGTACCTGATAACCTTTTTTTAATGAAAATCAGAGCAATAAAAATACTTCTAATTTGAATGTAGAGAGTGATCTTTAATTTTCGTGTCACTGACAATTTGCTGCAATAATTTGCTTCACTCATTACTGTGATTCCAAAACACATTACCACATGAAACTAAACATGGATGTTAGAATAGGCCAGTGTGAAGTAGACTCAGTAAAGATAGGTATGTTTGTGTTGTGTTATTCATCTGTTTGTGCAATAATTATTTCCATTCAGATTACAAAAACATATTGTCACAATTCAGGACTCAACAAAAATAGGCCAGTGTAAACTAGACTCAGTAAACAGTTAGGTTTGTGCTTTGTCATTCATCTGTTTGTCACAGTTTGAGAACTTTGCCCAATATTATTGTTTGTTCTTTCTTTGATTGTGGTTTGTATATCATGGGAACCTGTGTGATGGAGATTAATTAGTCAACCTTTACAAAGAAATTGACGCAATTTGTGGATGTCTTTGTATCTCCTTATGTTTACAAATTCATCAGCCAACATGTATTTTGTCAGTCACTCAATTTTTTCTAAATGTGTACGAACACCCTTTAAAAAAGTGGAAATTAACAAAATTGGGCATTCTTGTATATGACTGCCAAATCATACATACAGTGTAGTGTGAGTCTAACTATTAAATTTTGGTAGTCTCTCACAATTATAACACTTGAAATTGTGCTAATGATTTTCTTGTGTGTTATTGAGCTGGAAATAAAATCACTCAATCAATTGTAGAATTTTCCATTTGCATACTACTTATGTATATCTCATTAATTTTGACCTTGTAATTGAACAATACCTTGGCTCTAGGGATTTTTAACTCTCGACTTCTTCACATGTAGAGGCCAATATTTGTCAAAATGACAATTTGATACAAGAATACAAGCCTGCAAGAATACCTCGTGAACTTGAATGCTGCAGTTCAGTGACACATTTGTATACTTTCTTTCAGATTTTTGATTGACACTGGGGGCAAAGTTGAAAGGTCACTTGATTAAGATGGCACAGACATATGAGTCTCAAAGAAAACAAAACCTTCAAAATTGTCTTCTCAAAAATTTATTATTTCTTTGTGTTAATCATCATTGTTTTATTTTTTTGTTAGATATAGTCTAGTAACTAAGTTTGTAGAAAATGTTAAGTTATGTTATTTGTAAATTGCAAATTGTTAAAATTGTACAGCGCATAGAGAATTCCTATGTTTTATTATGCGCTTTATA
>BQKZ01002018.1:53925-76182 GCA_036244855.1 Temnopleurus reevesii
CCCCCCCCCCCCCCCCCTTGCAAAGGATAGTCTGGATCCGCCACTGCAGACAGACGGATGTTATGACAGCAGGCTTCTCATTACAGCAGCACACTAAGCAGGGGGGCTTAGGAGAGTGACCTGGTCATGCTGGAAATGTGGCCTTCAACTTCACTTTAATGTATTCCCTATGGACTACTGCCTTACAGTGCACATGTAGTCCGATAGGTACACATCCTTGTTGGTTTGAAAAATCCAACGGCATTTAAAATCTACTTTAATGTCAAGTTCTAAGCTTTGTACATCCTTGTCGGTTTGACAATGTTTACTTTAGATTACAGCTTTATGTTCACTTCCTCAGGGGTATTTTTCCCTCTATTTTTATTGGTTTGAAAATGTTTATGCCATGTATGAAATAAAGTCTAATTGTTAATTGCTGCTTTTGTGCACACAGACTTCCCTACTAATATGAATTCAGAAGAAAGACTATGATATTTTGTTTAAAATAGAATTCTGAACTTCTAGTGTGATTTCATATTGTGCACCTCTATGTACTTTTTGTCATTTTCGATCTGAAAGGTTGGGATTCATTTTAAAGGAAATTCATACTTGATGAATTAATAATGAATTATGAATTGAATAGTCCCTTTCTATGCCATTCCTTTCTATTCCAATGTGTGTATCCTTGATGGTTTCTTTTGTCTTCAATTTGGGAATAATTGCACAGCTATCCTATCCTCTTTCGCCCCCACGCCAACATCCACATGCCACAACGACCCTCCTCACTTTGCAATGGTCCGTGTGCAGTAATGGTAGTCATGGGAATTATTAAGGTATGGAAATCAAGGATTGAAATTACACTTGACTGTGAAGGGAACTAATGTGACAGATGAGAAATTGGGTCTGATTTATGCATCCTTTCTCAGTAGTTCTGTGCCTTAGAGATTAGCCCAGTTGAGGACTGAGTGTTCTGATAGCACCCACCTCTGCATAGTCACTTACACTGTACACACAGGGACTGCAATGCACTCAACCACAGAGTCCTGGAGGCGCGATCAGAGGGGTACACATATTGGAGGGTAATGTAAGGACTCTGTGGTTGAGTGCATTGCAGTCACTGTGTGTACAGTGTAAGTGACTATGCAGTGGTGGGTACTATCAGAACACTCAGTCCTCAACTGGACTACTTTATAGAGATAGGCACAGGGACCAAATTTAAGAATTTGCAGGGGAGCTACATGTACAGATAGCGCTGTCTGTACATGCTTCATGTGGGACAATACATTTTGAAACGTCTTGGGTACTATATTGAGTATAAAGTAAATTGGGTCTTCATGTAAAAAGTAAAATTGGGGTTACAAGGGGATCAATAAATCGCTCCCCAAAAAGCATTTGAGGGGAGCTTTAGGAGAGCAATTGCTCTCACTCCCCTTAAAATGTATTCCCTGTAGACCTATACAGTATACAGTGCATGTAGTACATTGCCTCTTGTATAAAAAGGCATGTTCAGACTCATTGTAGGCCAAATGTACTGATTATTTGCTACCTTCTATCAAGTGTAAAAGTTCAGAAAAATACAGTCCAAAAATTCCACTGTGATCCCATTGTCCTGAGTTTTATAGTGATCAGCAAATTATTCATGTAGGTTTATGATATGTCCTTAACCCTTTCAGGACGATAGAACACGTTTTGTGTTTTGGTCCAATAACTTTTGATGCACCTGGTGTATGAGCAGAAAGAGAAAAAAATTCTACACTACATCTGACCATTTTTATTCGATCACCTTTGTCACTGGATGCAGAGAATTTTTTAAATGAAAATAATCACTGACATTTTCATAAATCCATAAATTGGCAAGGCAGAAATCATTTGAAAATCACCATTTTCCATGCAAATTGGCAACTTTTAACTTTTTGATACGCTTTTTGACAAAGCAGATTCCATAAGGTAACATAATTTTTTATTGAAACATTCTAAAAAGAAAATTTAAAATTTTAGTGTTGCCAATTTAGGAAAGGAATAGTGATTGAATTTGTTATAAGAATAATTCCTGTCCTGAATGGGTTAATAATCAAAGTCTGAGGTGTACAAATTTATATTTTTGTTCAGAATGGGTTCAACTTTTGTATACTGGTCACAAATGTGAACACTTTAAAAATTCACGTTGAATCATTGAGTTGATAATTCCATGGTTGAATCATACATACACCAATTGCTTCATGTGGGACAATACATTTTGAAAAGTCTTGGGTACTGTATAAGCTGAAATTTTCGCAGTGGTTTTATTTTCGCTAATTTCGTGGTTATGGCCTCGCGAAAATTTCCACTCTATATGATGCACAATCATTTGTGTACAAACACTTTCAAAAACGTGAAAATAACAACACGCCAATGTGTCAAACTGGTCAGAAATCGCGAAAATATCTGTACGCCAAAATATTGGCTTTTACAGTATATTGAGTATAAAGTACTGCGGCCTATACTGAATACCGTTGTCTTCTAACTGTCTTCTTCAATTTGAATTTAGGTATTTCCTACCCCTCTCCTTCCCACTCTTTATGCATTGGTCAGTACACACATCTGAAGGACCTGGTATTTACAATACACATTGACCTATAAAACCCACATTGACAGACCATCCACATTGAGACACTCGCCCACTCAAATCATAGCCTGCATACAGGACTAAAGGTTCCTTGGTTTGGTGATGACTTGAAAATATTAGGATACTATAATGTTTTAACCTGAATCGTACATGGACACTGTCTTTCGGCGTACATATTGGTTTGCTTATGATTGTAAACTCTAGTCGATATCCTTGATGTTATGGTTATTGGTATTGAAATGAAACAAATATTCATTTATTCATACATTAATTTATTCATTCATTAATTCATTTATTCATTTATTCACTTAAAGTTCTGTGAGTTCATGAACGACCGGGTATTTACAATGTTCATTGACGTATAAAGCCCGCATTGACATAATTGTACTGGGAATCCCCCTCACAATTCTGCGATTGTACTGAAACACGCTCCCGCTTCATTCATTGCTTTTGTGTAGCTTTCAATGATAATAAGGTTCCTTAGTATGGCGATGACTTGATAATTGTAAGATGCCATAATCAATCTGAATTGTACATGGATAGTATGTGTCGGCGTACACATTGGGTGACTCTAAGTTTGGTCAGTACATGTACATCTGAAGGACTTGATATTTACAATGTACCTCAATTGACCTAAACCCACATTGACATACTGTCCACATTACACTCGCCCACTCCATTCCCAGCTTGCATAGCAGGCACTGTACAGTGTCTTGAAAAGTGGAAGGGGTTTGGTTAATTTTTACAAACTGTGTTTGCACACATTTTCTGAAAATTAGGGGGGGGGGGGGGGCGCTGCAGCCCACCTTACCTGTGCGGTTACGTGCAGTCCCTGAATTTGGCACCCAACCATTACTCCCAGGATAGGCCTGAAAGTTCCCTTGGCATGAAGATGACTTGATGATGCTTTAATGTGTGTGCATTTGAAACTGTACAGTGTTTTTTTAATCTGTATTGTACTTGGACACACTACTAAATTTATTTATAAAATGATAACATCCCTCCACCGAAAATATCTGCTCAATGAAGCCAGATTCTCTATATTACCATTTTGAAATCATTCTCACCCTTTTTTCAATACAATACAAATTATTTTGTACACATTAACTTTTTTAGTGAAAGTGTAAAAAAATATATCGGAACGAAATAGTTTGAGGTATTCCTTTAATAAACCGGTAACTGTTTGTAACAATTGAGCTACAATACAGTCAAACCTTGTTATATATCGAGGTCCATGGGACCTGCGAAATCATCTCTTTATATCGAAACCTTGTTATATCAGGGCCAAAATACCATAAAATATAAAGAGATACGACCCCATATCCCGTTATAACAAGATCTCGTAATATCAGTGTTATTTATAACGAGGTTGGAGTGTACGTGGAATCCATTTTGCATACATTGCTTGTTGCTATGTTGGGCAAGCCTCACGCAAGCTTTTGGGTCATCAAGGTTGTATAAAGGTCACATAAATTGTGCATACACCCGCCTATTCAATTTAAAATCCTTCTTGCTTGGAATGATGTTGAGAGGCCACTTCTTACACTTTTTTTCCCTCTTTTTTAAGAATTATATTTCATAATTTTGTTTTTCTTATTTCTTCTCTTTTCAGACAAAAGAAACTAGAGGAAGCAATATCAGGTCTCCCGGAAGAGGACGTAAGTAAACAAAGAGAGTCCCTTTGTAGATCAATTTTATTATTGAAGGGGCTATGATGTATAAGGAAGGCCTGAATAAGTAGCTATATAACAGATTATAATAGAATTAAAATTTATTGCAAACAAATTGTATCCCTCAGGGGAAAATGGACTTAATTGCAAAGTATCCATTGTGTCTTGGCTATATTCGACCTTTGGTAACTTTTTGGTAACAATTTTTATTTTTTATCTCATTTTACAATGTAAATATCTTAATCATTTCACTCTTGGATTTCTTCGCGGATTCTCAATAAAGACCTTTTATCTGTCTTAAGTAATTACTGAATACCCTTAAAGATCACAATATTGCATTTTCCCCAAAGGTTATTAAGAGAGTATTGTAGTCGCTCTTGTGTTGGTTTAACTTTTATTTGTACACTTTTGTAGTCTTTATCTGTTCAAGTAACAAGAGGGTCACAATACATATTTTGCATTATTACAATTACAATTACAATAAAAAAAGGTTAATTGCATCTTTTATCTTCTGGTCCTTATATAGGCATGGTTATATCACATTGTAATATCATAGATACTTTCATCAACTGCTTGTCACAATAACGATCTTTCATTTCTTGCTTTTACTTCCAGAAACGCGAGAAGAGAACTCAACATGCGCAGAAAGAAACAGAATTCTTAAGACTGAAGAGGTCTCGCCTAGGCTGTGAAGACTTTGAGTCGTTAAAGGTCATTGGTCGTGGTGCGTTCGGTGAGGTCAGGCTCGTACAGAAGAAAGACACCGGTCACATCTACGCTATGAAGATACTAAGAAAGTGTGACATGCATGAAAAGGAACAGGTTTGGAAATTTTTAATTTATTAATTTAGACTTCATTGACATAAAGTCACCATTCTATAAATTTGTATTTGTACTTTTACAAATCTTTATATTTTAGACCTTTGATTTAGAGATATTGTGAATATGTTTTATTCGCTATGTTAGTAATTAAATTCGTCTGCCATTTACTGTGAGTAATTGACATTTTCTTTTGGTTTTGTACACCAGTGTGTTTGTCCATCTGAATCTCAATACTTTGATAACTTTAGAACCATAATTATTAATGGCCTTTCTCTAAACTCTGTATAAACCATATGAATAGATTTTTGGTTCAAAATATTACAAATCACATGCTCAAAAGACCAGTAAAAACAATGAAAATTGTTAAAGAAGCATCTCATTAACTGTGAAACCTACATGCTATAATTTCATATGTACACAATATTGGTAAGACATCTATTTTTGTCTCTACAGGTTGCACATGTCCGAGCAGAGCGTGATATATTAGTAGAGGCTGACAATCCTTGGGTTGTTAAGATGTATTACTCCTTCCAAGATCCATACAATTTATACCTCATAATGGAGTTCCTTCCCGGAGGTGAGTCTCTTGATTTGATTAAATTTGATTTGATTTGATTTGATTTGACTAGTAGAGGCTGACAATCCTTGGGTTGTTAAGATGTATTACTCCTTCCAAGATCCGTACAATTTATACCTCATAATGGAGTTCCTGCCCGGAGGTGAGTCTCTTGATTCGATTTGATTTGATTTGATTTGATTTGACTAGTAGAGACTGACAATCCTTGGGTTTGTTAAGATGTATTACTCCTTCCAAGATCCATACAATTTATACCTCATAATGGAGTTCCTTCCGGGAGGTGAGTCTCTTGAATTGATTTGATATGATTTGATTTGATTTGATTTGATTTGACTAGTAGAGGCTGACAATCCGTGGGTTGTTAAGCTGTATTACTCCTTCAAGATCCGTACAATTTATACCTCATAATGGAGTTCCTTCCCGGAGGTAAGCTTAGTTTTTATTTGATTAGATTTGATTTGATTTAAATGAATTATTTCCTGTCAGCCAACATTGTGGAATATATATTGAGTGACAAATTTAAGTATAGTCAAACACCAAATTATTGATTTTTTGTCAGGCTGTCCAAACTCAGTGAAATTGATTTTTGATATACCATCTATGCAGCCCGTACATCGATTTACATTTATAAGCTTTAATTTTTTTTGTTGGTCTAATTTTTTTTGTTGGTCTAATTTTTTTCTGATTTAAAAGTAATATGTGCTTGTGCATATGCCAAGAAATACAAATATATATCACTGGACTGAGATATTCTGTTAAACCCTCAATTCCCCTGTTCAGGGGCAGTTATAAGGTCACAGAAAATTCAATTGGACTAAGAATTGTGTTGGACCGGGCTGATCCAGAACATACTTTTTGATTTTGTATCACTTTATTGACATAAAGGAATAAGTTATAAAGAACATTGAGCAATACATCAGACATGACAAAAATATACAGAAATACAGAGAAAATAAAATCTGTCCAGGGCAAAGCATATAACTGCAAAGGCAGGACAATATTTAATAGTATGTTATGCACTCTTCATTTTTTTATTTAGGCGATATGATGACATTACTAAGGGAAACATTAATGTCAACCATCTCTACCCATGAACTCTATATCAAACCAGAAAACCATTGCTGTTTTGATATTCACTGACTCATTTTGTTTTTCATTTTTACCCTTGTTTGCAGGCAACATGAAAAGAGAGACTTTATCAGAAGAAGTGACTCTATTTTACATCGCTGAAATGATCATGTCAACCATCTCCATCCATGAATTCAACATCAAACTAGATAACTATTGCTATTTTATAATTCACTTGCTCTTCATTTTTGATAAAACCTTTGTTTGCAGGCGACATGATGACGTTACTTATGAAGCGGGAAACGTTATCAGAAGAAGTGACTCTATTTTACATCNCCTTTACAACAAAACAAAGTGAAACAAAATCATCTCTTCGAAAAAAAGTTAAAGAAAATAAATTATTACATATTATTATTTGAAGTAAACAATTTAAGAAAAAAAAGAGATAGATGAAGAAAGGAAAGTGTTGAAGAGATTTGAAAGGTAATATTCTGTTAAACCCTCAATTGAACATGATTCCTCTCTTCAGGGGCAGTTATGAGGTCACCGAAAATTTAATTGGACTTAGAATTGTGTTGGACCGGGTTGATCCAGAACATATATTTAATGATATGTTATGCACTCTTCATTTTTGTATTTAGGCGATATGACATTACTAAGGGAAACATTAATGTCAACCATCTCTACCCATAAACTCTATGTCAAACTAGATTACCATCTTTTAATATTCACCACTCTTTTTTTATAATTTTTTCATCCTTGTTTGCAGGCGACATGATGACGTTACTGATGAAGAGGGAAACATTATCATCAGAAGTCAGTCTATATTACATCGCTGAAATGATCATGTCAACCATCTCCATCCATGAATTCAACATCAAACTAGATAACTATTGCTATTTTATAATTCACTTGCTCTTCATTTTTGATAAAACCTTTGTTTGCAGGCGACATGATGACGTTACTAATGAAGCGGGAAACATTATCAGAAGAAGTGACTTTATTTTACATCGCTGAAACCATCATGGCAATCAACTCCATCCACAAACTCAACTTTATTCATCGAGACATCAAACCAGATAACCTCCTCTTAGATGCAAGGGTAAGCATCAATCGTTTCAGAGGGTTTGGGGATGTCTTTTACAGGCTATAGGGGTGTTGTTCAAAAGTTGCAATTGAACTCAAGTTGCAGTTGATCAGAACTCGCCACTCAAAGTCATTTTTCATGCGTGTATAGTTGGCACACACCATGTGCAAATTAGCAACCGATTTGCAGTTGATTTGCGATCAATTGCAACCTTTGAACACATGCTCCTATGAATGGCAAAGTCAATTAAGAGCCAAAGATTTTATAACTGACAGGAGTTTGAAAAGTTGCTTTCAAACATTTTCCGCATCCAAGTGCAGTTTTTATGCCCAAAGAGTTTGCAAACTTTTGCACGCTTGTGAAAGAAAATTGAAATCAAAACTATTTTGACATGCACAAAACATATACCTCATTTCACCATGTTTTGCATGATTTCCTGAAATGATGATTGATTTGAAATGGAGCAGAACAAATTGTAATTGAATTGAATTAAAATCTGGGTATTAATACTATAAATAATTCTTATCATATTGTGCTTCTTATTTTTACTCAAATTAATCTGAAATATGATTTGGATTCTTTCTTTAACTCTTATATTTCAGGGACATATAAAGCTGTCAGATTTTGGTCTTTGTACGGGTCTAAAGAAATCTCACAGAACAGAGTTCTACAGAGATTTATCACAAGCCAGACCTAGTGACTTCTGTAAGTACATTTAGTTTAAATTTTGATCTTAATAATAATAATAGTAATGAACGGCTTTTATGTAGCGTTTATCAACTCTTCATGAGAATTCCCTAAGCGCTCTACAATAACAACATTATTACTCTGGTTTTGGCGCACATCATGCTGGAAAAGAGTTCTAATTTCACCTACAAAATGGTTGGATATAAAATGTTTATCACATAACAGAATACTTATTCATAACAACAAAGTTAAAAGTGAAGTTATACTAATGTCACTTCCACAGGTTCTTTATGTTAGCTAAAGGACAGAACACAAATATTATGGACCAACAAATTTTTAAACAGAAAAGCTTTTAGTGTAATTTTGGGATAGTCCCTTGCTCATTACTCTCTAGTTAAACAATTTCTGGAAAAATCGTTTGGCCAATCTTGTTCATTACTTTGAAATGTTTGTGTGCGTCTTATTAAAAATGTTTTACCAGCTCATGGGGCCTGTAACATAAAAGATGCAAATAATTGCAAGATTTATTGTATCTCTTTCATGTTACAGGCCCCTGGAGTGTGTTTTTATACAATCAAATGGTATTTGCTTCTCTTGCAATATGTATTGTGGATAATGGGGAAATTTGTAAGCAAACTCACAAATACATGTAGTGCAGGGACTAAAATTAAAGGGGAGTGAGAGCGATTGCTCTCCTAAAGCTCCCCTTAAACGATTTTTGGGGAGTGATTTATAGAGCCCCTTGTAACCTGAATCTACTACATGAAGATTCAACGTAGCTCCACTAAAATTCTCCTTGAGGGCCCCTAGGAGACTGAGCCTTTTATAGCTCCCCTGCAAATTCTTAAATTTAGTCCCTGTAGTGTTACCTGCATACAAATGTTGTTTTTCAGCTGTTATTTCTTGTAATAGGATGTTCAAGTGGCTTTCGGAATCTCTTCAATATATTTATACTAAATTATTGTTATGGATTGCATTATTATTATGGTTATTGTCTTTTCAGCTGCTAGTTCATGTAAGCCTATGGATTCAAAGCGGTTAGCAGAAAGCTGGAAGAGAAACAGGAGAGCGCTGGTAAGTGATAGTAATCTTCATAACCCTAAAGGGGTATTGCTAGAAAGTTCAATTGATTACAAATCAATGACATATAATTATATTTGCATGTGGTCTACATGTTTAACATAGCAAGAGGCACGTGCCGATCAAGCACATCTTCCGAGCAACAACCCCCTTTTTTAATAGTGTCTTATTTAGCAAACTGAAAGATGTGTTAGATGTTTATGGTTCTATTTTTTGCATCATTTGGTAATGTTCAATCATTGTCTAGTTGGTTGCATATGCAATGCATTTCAATCATTACGGCAGTGACAAATTTTAATGTGGTCTACTCAAGGGCGGTGTTTCACCAAGTTACTAATGATTCCCAAGGGGATGTTGCTCAAAAGTTGCGATTGATCGAAAGTTGCAGTTGATCGAAACGCGCCAATCAAAATCATTGTTTCATGCGCGTCTTGTTAAATGCGCATGTCATGCGCGAATGAAAATGCGCGTTACAATTTGCAAAGTTGCAGTTTATTTGCAATTGATTTTCAACAACACCCCCCAAGAGCAACTTTAAGAATGACTTGTCTTAGCTCTTGTACTGAATTATTGAGAATCTTATGAGTACAACACTACATAACATATTCTGTTTTTTCTCAAAATCATCCATAATTTTCATAACTACTTGTGCAACGGCGCCCAGGTCCTATTGTGTTATGAAATTCTGTTTGAGGTGCACCATGAAGTTTGAAAAACAACATGAACAATTCATGATTTGTAAGTACATACCTGTGTTTGTAGTTTTGCGACTAGGAAATGATTTTCGAGATTAGTTCTACATGATACTTTAATGTGATAAAATAGCATACTTGTCATTTTCTTTCACTAAAAGCTATTATCCGTTATCAATTTTCACCAATAGGCGTATTCCACAGTTGGCACACCCGACTATATCGCACCAGAAGTGTTCCTCCAAACGGGCTACTCTCACGTCTGTNCTCATTACTCTCTAGTTAAACAATTTCTGGAAAAATCGTTTGGCCAATCTGTTCATTACTTTGAAATTTTTGTGTGCGTCTTGCGCACGACTTTAGGTTTGACTGGTACCCCTTCTTGTACGTAATGGTTCACATTATTACGCGCATTCAGCGCAAGAACTGATACCAGTCGAACGTAAAGTCGTTCATAACTTTAAGAACGACTTGGTGAAACACCTCCCTGGAGTGTGTTTTTATACAATCAAATGGTATTTGCTTCTCTTGCCATATATTGTGAATAATGGGGAAATTTGTAAGCAAACTCACAAATAGTGTTAGCTGCGTACAAATGTGTTTTTTTCAGCTGTTATTTCATGTAATAGGATGTCCAAGTGGCTTTCGGAATCTCTCCAATATATTTATACTCTCTAAATTATTGTTATGGATTGCATTATTGTTATGGTTATTGTCTTTTTCAGCTGCTAGTTCATGTAAGCCTATGGATTCAAAGCAGCTAGCAGAAAGTATTTATAACAAACTATTATATTTGCATTTGTTCTTCTTCAACTGCTAGTTCATGTAAGCCTATTGATTCAAAGCGGTTAGCGGAAAGTGTTTATACCAAACTAAATCAGTATAATTGTTTATTTTCTTTTCAGCTGCTAGTTCATGTAAGCCTATGGATTCAAAGCGGTTAGCGGAAAGCTGGAAGAGAAACAGGAGAGCGCTGGTAAGTGATCGTAATCTTCAAAACTCTCAGGGTGTTGCTAGAAAGTTCAATCGATCAAATGAAATCCAAATTTAATAGGGCATGTTCATTTGTGCACATCGAAATAAGCAATAATGAAACAATGGTTTTGTTTGGTGCATGCAGATGAATTGCCACTTCCTACGTGTAGCAACACCCCGTTGTTCAAAGAGATTTGCGGTTGCACCATGTGGTGCGTGGTTATCTTTCAAGAAATAGTCCTGAAAAGGACTGAGCAAAAGCTCAAAAAAAGATAAAAACACGACGTTCCGAGTAGATTTAACTGACTCGTCCTCAGGTGAAGGAATCACTAGTAGTTGTGTATTTCATATGCAAATTCAATGTCGTGTTAGCTGTTTATGTATCCATTTCTTTTGGTAATGCCCAAACATAGACCAATGTGTTTCACATGCAATGTGATATCAATCATTATCACTTGGTGTGGTCTCATTCTTCAATCTCATTGGTCAATTGTGATTCTAACCAAATGATATGATACTGTAACACTTGAAAATGCGCGTATTTAAGAGCGCGTGTGACAATTGGCTACGCGCATGCAAACGCACACCAGTACCACGTTACACCTTATGAGATAAAATTGTTGCACCCTACTTGTTCTTACGTACAACGGAAAATATCACCCTTCTGCTTCCATATAGGAAATAGAAGGGTGATATTTCCCGTATTACGTGAACAAGCAGGGTGCAACTATTTTATGGCAATTATGGCAAAGTCCATTATGGGTTAGTTGCCAGTGCATTATGATACATCATCCATCGATGCTTTCGTCAAGTGATGGAAGCGAAAGGGTAGTGTTGCAAAGAAAACCTCATCTCGTTTGAATGCATGTTAATTCTAATTGAAATAGAGCATGTTTCAAGTAAAATAAATGTTGTAATGGCTTTTTTGCAATAATTCTTCTTGCATGATGTGACTGTATTGAAATCTGGGACCAGGGACTGATTTGCAAAATTTGGAGTGATAAAACGTGCAAAATGTATATCATGTAACACTGACAGCGTTATGTGATACTTCAATGTGATTAAATAGCAAACCTTTGACTTTCTTCCGAGAAAAGTTAGCATCCAATACCATTCTCCCTTTATAGGCGTATTCCACAGTTGGCACGCCTGACTACATTGCACCTGAAGTGTTCCTCCAAACGGGCTACTCTCACGTCTGCGATTGGTGGTCGTTAGGCGTGGTCATGTACGAGATGCTGATTGGCTATCCACCATTCTGCTCCGAGACACCCCAGGAGACTTATAGGAAGGTCATGCATTGGAGGGAAACACTGCAGTTCCCGGTCGAGATTCCGATTTCAAGCGAAGCAAAGAATATGATCCAAAGGTAATTTTGTTTTTCAATTTCTTTTTTATATGAATCTCTCTCATTAACACTTTACAAAACCTAGGCGGTGTTTCACTAAGTTAGAGAGACTTTAAAAATGACTTTATGCACGACTAGAATCAGTTCGTGTGCTGAAGGAACAAGAATCTTTTGCGAATTAGATTTGTTAACATACTCCAGTCTTTCTTAAAGTTTGATCAACTTTGAGAAAGACTGGATTATATTACCAAGTGTTATGCCCGTAAGATTCTCATTCATTTAGTGCAAGAACTTATGCCAGTCCTACTCAAACTCATTCTCAAAGCCCTTTGTTACTCTGTGAAACACTGCCCTGTTTCCCTGTTCAATAAAGTGTAGGGAATATTTTCCCGGAAATGGTGATATATTGGAGAGAGAGATGCTTCAGATCCCCAGAAAGATATCAATGTCTAGTGAAGCCAAGACTGTGATCCAAATGTGATTTTATTTTTTTTAACTCGTTCTCTCCTATTCCCTCCTATACTTTATCTCTCTCTTTCTCTTCCGCATCCCTCATTTACTTGCATGTATTGTTCGTTCCATTCTTTATCGCCAAGTTTGCTGATTGACTCTCTTTCTCTTCATGTGGATAGTTTATTGCAAGAGGATTGGTAAGAACAGAGTCTGGGAAATTAAATTGTATCCCTTTTGTCCGCCGTTACTGTTTTGACATCTCTTAATTTCTAGATAATGCTTCAAATATGTCAAGGGGATTGTTAAGAACAGATAACATTCCTATTTCATGGCATCGACTCTTTCTCTCTGTTTCATTGTAGATTCTGTTGTGAATCCGACAAACGGATCGGTAAGAACGGGGTCGAGGAAATCAAGTCACATCCATTCTTTCATGGTGTCGACTGGGAACACATCAGAGAGAGGCCAGCTGCAATACCAACCAACATCAAAAGCTTTGAAGATACATCAAACTTTGATGAGTTTCCTGAAATTGAACTCAAGCCAAGTAAGTTTACTTCTCTATCAATTCATTTATTTTTCTCTATCAATTCATGTATTTTTTCTCTATCAATTAATGTATTCATTCATTCATCAAGTCATTCCAAAATATGTTCAAGCACGACATAATATATTTCCTCAAAATTAAGTGGAACGCCAATTCAATGCTCCTTTGTTAGTTTTCAAATCAAAACCGGCGTGTGATTGTTGTGTCCGCAAAGTTCAATTCATGACGTACAAACCTATTCTTCCAATACATGATAACTCACTTTATATTTGACGGAAATACTTTATATCCTGTTTCCAGTGCTTTGAGCATTAATATCATGATATTATCGTCACGATACCGAGAATTGTTAATGACTGATGATGTATACCCAATCATTAGTCAGCAACTATTTTTTTGATAATTTTTATCTCATGATATATTCTTTTAATCTCATCTTATACTGTTATGCATTGTAAATGTTTTTTAAATCGTATGCTATGTCACAATTCAGCCTCCTGGCTGCAATTATATATTTTTATTGAACATTGAATTGAATTGAATTTTATTCATTTATTTCTGTCTTTCAGTCACCCCGCCCCAAGCCACGGGTGAACACATGAAGGATTGGGTCTTCATCAACTACACGTTCAAGAGGTTTGAAGGGTTAACACAACGAGGGATGGGACAGCGACAGTCAACAAGCCTAATCAGGTGAAAATCGGTTACCATGGCGACAAGCCTCATCAGATAAAGATTGGTTACCATGGCAATGTCACCCGCTTCCTCGCTTAGCTTATTTTGTTTTGTGCTTGGACTCGTTGCCGTTGATATCCTAAACAGATGTTATGGATCATTAGAATGCATCAGAGAAGTTGATATCGGTTCATCAAAAGAATAATTGGTAACCATAGCTACCTCCTCCGTAACCTTCCTCGCGTTCCTGAGCTTCTTCTCGTTGATATGTTAGGAAGATGAAGAGAAATATCTTTACAGTTATGGACATCAGAGAACGATTAGTTACCCATGGAAACATTCTTCATTCACTTCTTCCTCGCTTTCCTGCGCTTCTTCTCGATGATTTGTTCCAAAGATGAAGAGAACAAATAGAACAGAGAAAGACAAGCTACCATGCTCCTCTAGGAAACATTCGCCATCACCCTCTTCCTTTTTTTCTTGTATTATTTCCTCACTTCTACTCGTTGATATGCTCCGAAGATATGAAGGTTTACCGCAATTACAAATAAGTTGATTCTGGTTGAGTAGAAAAAGACTGGTAACCATGCCAACATCATCAATCCTCATTGACACATGCTCCACCGCTCTTTTCCTTGCTTTCGTTATATTGTTCTTGTGCTTTTCGTTGTTGCGTTCAGGACATAGGATAAGAGCAATAGCATAGAGGTTATTGCGAGGCCATCAGAATAGACTAGTAACCATGCCAACCACTTCAACTTCTCTTGCAACATTCTCCATCAACTTCCGTTCTATGATTTTTGTGCTTCTACTCGTCCAATATGTTTGTAAGGTATGAAGGATTGGAGAAGTGATGGACAAATCATGTTGGTCCACCAGAAAAAGACTAGTAACCATGCCAACATTATTGCATCTCCCTCTCCTGGCTTTCCTCTCATCTCTCTTCATGCCTCTAAAAGATTTCGAGGTCATGATAAAGACGGAGAGATAAGAGCATCCTAATTTTGGATCCAGTCACATTATTTGTCATGGAACTTTGTTAAAACAAGTGCAAGATTTTCTCCTGTTTACGATAAAATCTTTGACATAATTGGGAGTACACTTACTTCTAATCGTCAATGTATTTGTAACATATGAAGGATTCAAGCAGTGATGGACAAATCGATGTTGGTTCACCAGAAAAAGACTAGTTACCACGCCAACATTAGTACATCTCCCTCGCATCATTCTTCATGCCTCTAAAGATGGAGAGATGACCTTTGAAAGGGAAGCATCCTATTTAGGATCCAGTCACATTATTTGTCATGGAATTTTGTAAATACAAGTGCAAGATTTTTTACGGTTTACGGTAAAGTCCTGGACATACTGGGAATTACACTTACATGTATCTAATTAGCAACATCCCCGAAGATGCTTTGACTTGTGAGTTGGTTGAAACAAGAGTTTCGGAGGTTCACACTTTACAAGGAAATTCATGAAAGTCACGCTTTTCTGAAAACTCATACAAATTTTGAGAATTTTTAGTGTAATAGAACATTATTCTAATCTCTTTTTGTTGGACAATTCCACCTTTGAGACTGGATAATTTTGTTCTAGTCCCACAAATGTGTATTTGTGTTGTGCTTAAAAATACAGATATTTATCTTATAGATACAGTGTATATGAATAGTGCAAGTGCATTATATAGTTATGATGTTTGAAATATTAACAGCTGAGAACCATCGAAAATTCTCTTTTATTTTATGTATTCAAGAGTCTTTGTAAGGTAAAGTTTTAAATGACAAATTTTCTCAAATTCAGCTGAGTGTGAAAATTCATGTTGATTTAAAGTTAATGATAGGTTTTCTTTTTTTCCCCTCCCCTCACACAATCAACCATACACAATTTATTTCAGAATCTTTCCCGTTTTATGGTGTTTTGAATAGAAATTTTCAAATTTACACTCTATTATAGACTTTGGAAAGGAAAAGCAGTTGAAAGAAATTCACCCCTTATTAAGACTATGAACATTTCCTTGGTCATTTGAAATTAGATTGAGGAATTTCTTTTATATTCATTATAAGCTCGTAGCTTCAAGTATAAGTTTTGCATCATTTTAATTCCTGAGACTTTGTAATCCAAGTATCAGTCAGTGTGCAAATGTAATATGCTTTTGTTTGTCCCACGGATAGAAAGTGTTGAATTTTACTTTCAGGAGGAAATCAGAATTTTTTTTCTCGTTATTTATTAGGCTGACTATTATTGTTTTGGACAGATTATATCCTGGTTGTATCTTCAAACTGTACATCTTCATCTCCTTTTCATTATCCTGGGTGGTGTTTCACCATTATAAGAAAGACTTTAAGAAAGACTGGTATAAGTTCTTGTGTTTAATGCTTGATGATATTACGAGTTTTCAGCTCAAGCACTAATATCAGTTGTTCTTAAAGTCTTTTGTATCTTGGTAAAACACTTCCGCGAGTGATATTCACCAAGGCATTCTTAAAGTTAAGAAAGACGTCATGAAGGACTGGAATCATATTTTGTACTATAGCACAAAAGACCATGTTCCAGTTGCTCTTAAATGGGCAATTAAGTAGTGAAAGAGTGGCAAAACATTGTAAAACACTGAAACAAATTGTTTTTGTATGGAAATAACACCTACCACCACCACCACCAAATATATATATATATATATATATATATAGAATCCGGTGTTTATCCCCAAAACCCATTTGGTGAATATTGACGCCTATATTGCAATCGCCAATAATATTTTGCTATGTGTAGCTATTATTAAAAAAAAGACCAACTCACATACAAAATCAATGGGAATTCAAAACACCCACAAGTATTGATAGGAAATGCAGTTCACCTATCACCTAAAGCAATGGCAAGCAGCATTGCTGATGTCACTTCGGAGTAGCGGTTGGTTGGCGTCGGCTTTGTGACATTCAGATTAACATGCAAGAACCAGCTACAAATTTTGAATACATCTATTTCTATACATGTAAAGTCATTTAATGTCTCTGCCACCGTAAGGTTGTTCTGGGGGCATTGTCTAAATCTACAGCTCATTTTGCATTGATTTCTTTATCGTGACCCCTACTTAATTGCCTCTTTGAATTCATACTTTACTTCATGAATAACTTGATGAAACACCTCCCTGCAGTAAAATGTTGAGTGCCTTTGTGTGTAAATAAGAGTCACAATATTGTTTTAATTCATTAGGGGCAGCGCTTTAGGGAGATGATGATGATTAGTGTTTAACAAATGTTTTAATTGGCTAAGTAATAAATATTTACCAGGTTTAACCTGTTACAATGATGTCAAAGTTTATAGGGAAACACAGAGAGTAATGTGAGGAATTCATGATAAATTTTATTTTGAAACGATATGTTGGAAAATTAAGTTAGGATTCAAAGTTGTAGACATAGAGTTTGCTGAATTAATTACATGTACGTGTGGCCATGGCGATTGCTTAAAAGATTTCATTTTAGAATCTTTCCCAATTTGAAAGCAAACCATGTAGTCGAGGGTCTGTCACAAACTAAATTGTGCATGATGCATACATATCTCGTCTGTTATGGAATTTCTTAGATTATTTTCTAATTTATTTCCCATTAATTACGTGCAATAGCTTATAATGCATGTCAGATATATCAGCAAGGATCAATAATTAATTCCTGATTATTAAGTGTATTGGTTAAAAATGAATTGTTCACTTATGTGTTCACCAGACATGTTTTTGAGATACAAGATATCTAATTCGTATCAGCAAGGATCAATAATTAATTCCTATTTCTTATTAAGTGTATTGGTTCAAAATGAATCGTTCGCTTATGTGTTCACCAGACATGCTTTTGAGATACGAGATATTTAATTCATATCAGCAAGGATCAATAATTAATTCCTATTGATTATTAAGTGTATTGGTTCAAAATGAATCGTTCACTTATGTGTTCACCAGACATGTTTTTGAGATACAAGATATCTAATTCGTATCAGCAAGGATCAATAATTAATTCCTATTGATTATTAAGTGTATTGGTTCAAAATGAATCGTTCGCTTATGTGTTCACCAGACATGCTTTTGAGATACGAGATATTTCATTCATATCAGCAAGGATCAATAATTAATTCCTATTGATTATTAAGTGTATTGGTTCAAAATGAATTGTTTGCTGATGTGTTCACCAGACATGTTTTTTGAGATATGAGATTTTTAATTCATACCAGCAAGGATCAATAATTAATTCCTATTGATTATTAAGTGTATTGGTTCAAACTGAATTGTTTTTGAGATATGAGATATTTAATTCATATCATTTTGCATCCTCAGAACATGCCGAATAATCATTTGATATTTACCTCCAGTAAATTGATTTACCCCTATGTCAAACAGCTTTTTTGTGTCCTAGGAAATTCAACTTGGGCAAAGTTATCTGTACATTTGTTTACTCTTCCTTGTGCCCTTTTCAAGTGTAATAGGACCTTATGGAAATATAGAGTTAGGTTTATTATGCATTAAGGGGTCAGACAAACATGGATTGTGAAATGACCTTTGACCCTTATACTTAAGAAAATATTTTTTTATAACTTTTGTTGCATGCTCAAAAAGAAAACATTTAATGTTATATTACTCAGAGGACATGAAATTCTTAACTTATGTTGCGAGTGTAAATTGTAAATTGAAATGTTATATTATGTAGAGAATGACATATACAAAGTTGCATTGCAAGTGTAAATTGTTACCATGGAAATCAATGATTGTATAGAGAGTATGATTTTCATCAGTTTCGTTGCATGATTGAATTGTTTTTTGAGACAGTGAGAGGCAGAAGGTAACATGTTACATCATGTATCAGGGATGCCAACCAAAGATTGTATTTTCTGTTTATTTCATTTGGATGAGGAGTACAAATTTCAATAGATGTCAGTTTTTCTTTTAAAAAAGGCCATAAAATACCATCGTGCATCAACTTAAACCTGTCCTGAAAACTTTGATTATTCAACCATTTTCAATTGAAAACGCGATATATATGCCATACAATTTGACATGTGTATCACCATGGGCTAAAATAATTTGTTGTGGTAAATGAAAGACGAGATTGGACAATACCATTAGAAATTTATATTTTCTATAGTATATTTTCCATGGAAACAGCATGTGATGCATTACAGCACATTATTGTTCTACATTCATAGATATCTATAGATATGTGTACTTAAAAGGAGAGTCTACCCAAAAATTATATTTCTTCAACAGGAGAAGGAAAAATAGATGATCAGAACAAAAAAAGTTTGAGGAAAATCGGACAACTGATAAGAGAGTTATGAATATCTGAATATTTAAACAAATTGGCAACTGATGATGTCACAGGTGCACAACTGACCATCTATTACATTCATATCAATGTTATAAAATGTTACTTTTCCCAAAAAAATATGATTTCCTCAAAACTGTAACCATAGGATATCTTTATGATAGATGTGTAGATCCACTATTTGCATGTTTCTATTCATACAAACTTTGCAACTTTCTGTAAAAATAATGATCTTTGCACCATATTTATAATGAAAACTCTGGTTAGTTGTGCACCCATGATGTCGTCAAATTGGCAACATCTCAGGAAATTTTCACTGATTTGCCCATTTTTTCGAATCTTTAAAAAAATTCCTAACTTTTTTTTTTATTACTTGTCCGATTTTTTTCAAACTTTTTTTGTTTTACTCACCAATTTTTTCTGCTTCTGTTAAAAATGTATTATATTTGGGTAGACTCTTCTTTTTAGAAGCAAAAGAGTTGAGAGAAAGTGAGGAGTAGTTCTTTTTGGTTGGCATGTCTGATATAGTATGTATTGTGTGAGAATCTTTCTGTCTTTCTTGCTCTCAAACTAAAAAGCTTCCTTAGAATGAAAAAGGATATGAATGCTGTAGGAATATGTATCATATAAACTCCTCAAAAAGAATTCTGCAATTTTACTTCGAGCCATGATAACTTTCTGGCAGCTTTTTATTCATTGTTAATTTTTAAGTCATTGGAAATTTCTATTATTCCTCTTCGAATCTATACCCCATATATGTAATGTTTCTTATTTCACATTTCAAAGTACAAAGTGCACCCTGAATAAAGCACATATTCAATAGTGAAAATTTGCAAATTGAATGGCTAACAGATCTAGGCTACTGACAATTGCTCTTTTTTACAATATTGGATGTGTGAGGGAAAAATAGCAATGTATTTTTCAACTCGGTCTTTTTCTTCTTTTTTTTTTTACTTTCCCTCATAAAACAAATGTGGTACCATTGTAAAGGTGAATAATCAAACTTGACAATGATATAAAATTTGATGATTATACAATTGCTAGTGAGAAATGCTAAAATTAAATTGCAGACACTTTTTAGGAGTAAATATTATGAAACTAGACTGAATGATTACAGCATTTCTGTTTTTGCTTTTTAAAGATGATATTGCATAAGTTTATTTGAATTGATTATATATGTATTGTTGAAGATCAGATATAGAGAATATTACAGTGTACACACACTATAGGAGATAAGAGAATTTAATAAAAATTCAAATGCACTGTGTTTCTTGCGCATTTCTTGGTGTATAGCAATTTCACTAAAAAGCAAAAAAAAAGGGCAATTTCACCCTAACAAGATGAAGTCTTAGTGGATGAAGAACAATACAATGATCAAACTCTGAAAATGTTTATTTGCACCCTTCATGGGCTCCTCAAATTTGCAACCTACAAGCTCTAAATGGCTGCCAACATGGAGAAGTCTCCATTTACATTTCATTCCTTTAAAAGGAAAGAAGACAATGAATCAACAAATTTAATCCCAAAATGCATGCATTATCAATATGTCCACATTATTATACGTGAAGAGAAAAGTAAAATGTTGTATACTTATTTAGAAAAAGAAGAAAATCTGAAAATTAGTATAAAGCGAATGGAGAGTTCTCCATGTTGGCAGCCATTTTTGTGGATGCATTTTGCCAAACGATTGTCGGATTTCGGTCAAATTTTGACGGTTTGATTATTGTATTTTTCTCCAACTGAGCGCATATCAATGCTTGGGTGAAGTTCCCCTTTAATAACTGACAAAAAAGAGGATACAATAAACAACCCATTCATAATAAAAATGGTCCTGATTGAGACAGGACAGACCTTAGTAGGGATCACACTTAGTACCAAAACCCTAAGGTTTCAGAAACTATGAGAGTCAACGAAAATAATAATAATATGCAGTTCTTATCTTGGAGGAAGACCTCCAAGGTTCTTATATAGCACTAATTACCTCTGATAAAAGTCTCTAAGCGCAATTAATGCAGCATTATTACCCTGGCTTTAGCCTGGCAGCCACCAGCGCAGCGCACTTGGCGTTTCAAGGAATAAATATTCCTATCAGGTACCCATTCACCTCGCCTGGGTTGAGTGCAGCACAATGTGGATGAATTTCTTGCTGAAGGAAATTAATGCCATGGGTGGAACTCGAACCTACGACCCTCTGGTTGAAAGGCGAGAGTCATGATCACTACACCACGGCGCGAAGGCGAGCTTGTACATTCACATTCTCGCCTTCTTGTCCTTGAGAGGGTACCTTGGCAAGTTTTTACAAATCACCTCGCCTTTTCTACCAAAACAGGCGCCTTGGCGATCTGCAAAACTTGCCTTCTCGGTGCACGTATTAGCTCATGAAGGACTGTCATAGTATCTGAAACTTGGCTCTTAAAGCCCATGTACAGTTTTGGTAAAGATGAAAGAAGTGTGAATTTGGGGGATATTTATCATGACATATAGTTTCTATACACATTTCAAGACTATATCATATTTTTCTACGAGCGAATTCTTTTGAAAATTTGAATTTGACCGTTAAATCGTATTTAGCGCCCTCTCTTGGTTGCAACAATATTTTGCTTCCAATCGGACATATTCAAAATTATTTCAAAGGTTTGATTTAAGCACGCTAAAAAAGAATGCATAAAGAATAAAGTCTGAAATT
>BQKZ01002019.1:1591-38072 GCA_036244855.1 Temnopleurus reevesii
CCCCCCCCCCCCCCCACCCCCCGATCAATCAGAGTTCTCTGAATGGCCTATGGGTCAACTGCGCATGCGCTGTACATGAGAAGACTTTTGTTGAAATTGTTGCTAATCAAGGAAAATGCCGTCGGAAAACTTCGAAGAAGAGGGTCTCCAGAAGAACCCAGACTTACAAATTGCACAACTTAGATTTCTTTTGACGTTAGAGAGTCATAAAAATGACAAGAAAACGAAGGATGAACTATTAACAGCGATTAAAAAAGAAAGTAAGTGAATCATGTTAATGCTTTGTCATTCTGTAAATTGTAGTCCCACTCGATATGAAAGAGGTGTGTCAAATTCGTGGCATGTGTGGATCTGTGAATTTTGTCTTGATTGTGCGATGATGTTCCAAAAAATAAGTATTACTTGATAATTTTGTTCCTAATAAATTTTCTTTGGAGCAGAAGTCACGCAAAATGTAAAGGTAGATGCTACAGCAACAGAAACTGGATGAGACCTCATAATCGTTACTACCTCATTCTGTTTTTCATAACAAAAAACAAGACAACACAACTGCGATTTCTCTAGCTACGGATAGCTCTCTGGAATAGTTTTTGACATTTTTTTACTACTCCAGAGAGCTATGGAAGTATGGAGTTGATACCGCCTCGCCTGTGTAGCAGACGGAAATGTGATTTGAAAAGCTCCCCAAATGACGCTTTTCTAATCACCAATCCCAATGTCACACGACTTGAAACTTCCGTTACTGTTCTAACTTAATTTAATTTATTATAAAGAAAAAGTTGGATTTTACCTTTCTCTCTGCTTTCGTAGCAGACAGGTTGTACAGAGCCCAATTATAATCACCATGAAGATCGATGACTTCCGTTGTAAACATGATCCAGTTCGGGTCAAAGGGTAAAAATTATAGGAGTTTCTTGGCCACTTCGCAATCGAAATCCAGCTTCCGTAATTCAGAGAATTAGCGACTGTGTGCGCGGCGCGCGGCTGGGCTCATATACATTATAGCACAGCCCACGGGTGCTTTTTTAAATTTCATGATGAAAATTTTCTATTGGCGAAACATCTGTATAAGTATTGCATGGTTTGTTGGACCTTCTAGAGATTCAAATCAGCTCAGACTAGTTTTATAGCTAAAAGATGCATGTCATGATTTCCTTTCCAAATATATTTTCTGTAGTGCCAACTAGACTTCAAACAATACTCTTCAGCTTGATGGCAAAGCTTGATAAATGATAAACAAATGTTGGTTCTAGATCTGTTCAGACAGTTGGCTATCTTCTCATCAAGCTCAGCAATCAAGCTGACATTTTCTTGGTCAAGGTTCCAACATAATTTCAAATGAAGACAATTCAAACAGTTGAATATTTTAGTCCTTCATTATAAGGTACATATTCATAGTTTAGGTCCAAACAGAACTTCAATACAATTTTAGCTTGATGGCCGGCTAAGCTCAATAAATGATTATTAAACACTAGTTCTTTTCAGAAAGTTGGCTCTCCTTGTCTCTCCTAGTATAATAATACTTTAGGTCCCAACACAACTTCAAACCAGTACAATTTCAGCTTGATGGCTAAGTTCAATAAATAATTAACAAACATGGCAATTTTCAGACTGTTGGCTATCTTCATCCTTCTAACATACTTATGTTTTAGGTCCCAACAAAACTCGAAACCAATACAATTTTAGCTTGATTGCAAAGCCACTAGGCCATGATAAATAATTAACAAACATTTGTTTTTACTGGTAGTTGGCTATCCTCTCTCCTCAATATACTCAAACTTTGGGTCCCAACAAAACTTACAGCTAATTTCTGCTTGATGGCTTAGCTTGATAAATCATGATGCTGTTTAATAAACCACATTTTCCCTTTTTTTTTCAATTCATGACGAACAAGCTCTCTCCGAAAAGATTTTTGCTATTTATTAAAAATGATGAATAAACTTTTTTTTTCTTTCCGACAGTTGGCTACCCTTTGGTTCTCTTGATATACTCTTGATATTTGGTATATTTTGTTTCCAGTTGATGTTTATGTTGAGTTGGAATTTTTCCATCTCATTACCTCATCTATATGTTTACCTCATCTAAACATAGGTATGGCACCATTTTATGAAGATGTCTGCAAAGATCTTGGCTGGAAGGTAGATGCTGCACTCTTGAAAACAATGAAGGAGAAGAATGAGACTGAGTTGAAGAAATTGGATGCAACACTGGAGGACGCTGAACAAAACCTTGGAGAGACTGAAGTACGAGATGCTCTCTTGGAGAAAGCTGAATTCTTCTGTCGGATAGGAGACAAGGTGTGTATCACCCAAACTACTAATACTGCAACGTTGGCAGAGTATGAGCATTCTATGTATGTTGACTGAACTGAGACCTCAAGGCTATCCCATGTCTGTCATATATTGATGCTCCTTATACTTCATTATTACAGCAGTACTGGTTATGAACATGTTTATCACTGTGAATATCTTTTGGGAAATATTACAATTCAATATTTACAATACATTTTAAATATATTTTATATGAATTTATTATTTTATGATCCCTGTTGTATATATTTTCTAAGAATAAAAATGGATGCTCATGTATATTGTCATTATCTATCTGCTTCTAGTTTTGTTCTTAAGATATTTCCCCTTCAACTTTCATTCAGGAATCTTGCATGACAGTATTCAGGAAAGCCTTTGACAAGACAGTTGCTTTAGGACACCGGCTTGACATCATCTTTCACCTCATCAGAGTGGGACTTTTCTGGAATGACAATGATGTAATCACAAGGAATATAGACAAAGCTAAGAGGTAGGTTCTAAGGGTAAAATATATTATGTATCAGGCTAAAGGCTGCAAATACCTACATTTTTTTGTTTATATACTTTGGGATATACTGCATTGGTTTAGCATTTTTACAGCCACAATTTGAATAATCAAAAATCTGTAGCGTACACAAAGAGTATCTAAGTATGATCATGAGAAATGCAATTGCCTAAAGTTTTCAACTTTTGAAGATTTAATTCTGGTTTTGCATTTTCATTCTTATTTGGGATATTGCATTTACACTGTAATTTGATATGATCTATATGAAAAGCTGCATCAGTATAAAGCCAAGATTTTTGTACAGTGAAAAACTGAAAAGGTACAGTCTGTAGAATCAGAAAATTACTTAAGATTAAAAAAACATTGTAATAGATTTGCCATCGTTTGATTTGTAATGACATGAAATGTCATGAAATACTGACATTACAGCAACTCTTTTTTTTCAACAGTATGATTGATGAAGGAGGAGACTGGGATCGTAGGAATCGCCTCAAGGTATATCAGGGTGTATATAACATGTCCATTAGGGAGTTCAAGATTGCTGCTAACTTCTTCCTGGATACAGTCTCCACATTCACCTCCTATGAGCTGATGGACTACAAGAAGTTTGTCAAGTACACAGTGATTGTTTCTATGATAGCATTAGAGAGGACAGAGCTGAGAACCAAGGTGAGATTGAGGGCGATGTTCCAAGATGTCATAAAGTAATAAATCATCATTATAATCAATCACATGCAGTTCTCTTGAAGGAATATCCGAGGTTCATCACTAGCAGGAAATCAAACCAACTTCACTAAACAATCCAAAGCGTCTAAAACTTTCAATTTGGGGATTGTAAACTTTTCAAAGTGAACATTTTTCATGAAAAATTTTACAACAAATTTTCGGAAGACAAGCTCATAAGGTTAAACAATGGGGGAAATACACACAAAAACGGCACAAAAAGCCTCACATGGAGCTTACGTTGTTAACTCTATCAATAGAATTTTCATGGAAATGAAATCCCACATTGTTAATCTACATGTTTTATTTGGCAATAGCTCTCTCTGAATAATGTGCTACATGTAGTCTTAGGATTGTAAAACAAAGTCAAAGTGGATTTTATAATTTAATTAGATGTTGAGAAATACTGCATGAAGTTTAACTCTTGCAACACTTCACAAAACAGTCTTGTTTAAATTCGATTCAAATTTATTTAATAAAATCTATTGAGATTAATAATGCCATTAAACGATTAATAATAATATGCTTATTGTGATTCTATACTGTATACAGGTGGTCAAAGGCTCAGAGATTCTTGAGGTACTGCACAGCTTACCTAAACTTCGAACATTCCTATTCTCTCTGTATGAATGCCGGTATGGGGAATTCTTCCAGACGTTAGGTAAGAAAAGATTGAATCTGTTTTTCTTTTGATCATTGTTGGAATGAACAAAATTTTAAGATATTACTTCTCTGAAAACATTTGAGTGGATTTGCATAGTCAGTTTATTATAAATAAATCACTCTTAGGGGGCATGGCTCAAAATCAACTGCAACACGCTTTTTCATTCGCGCACGGTATGCACATTTAACAAGACTCGCATGAAACAATGATTTAGATTGGCGCGTTCCAATCAACTGCAACTTGCAATCAATAACTTTTGAACAACACCCTCCTAGTTTAATATGTTTAAAATATCAATCAGGTTTTACCTGATTATCAAGTAGTGGATGGGCAATTCAATTTCAATTGAAGCAATAAAATGTAGTCTTTGATTTGGGATCAAAACTATTTTAGGTGTGATGTGATGTGATGCACCTAGCAGTAATAGTATGACCTCACAGTAGTGCTGTTATCAATTAAGGAAATGTTGTATCAATTAAGGAAAAAGCGCTGCGATTCACATGTCTGCAAGAGCACTATGTAAATACCAGTACTATCATTGTTATTAGGGTCCTGTGAGATGACTTGGCATAATGCAAAGTATACAACCCTTATCAGAGTGTTGTATATCGTGGCAGAGGGAAAAGCATTGAAAGAGACAGAGAGAGAGAGAGAAAGGGGGGAAGGAGATTTGAGAAAGAAGGCATCTTATATGTGACTAAAGGAGCCACAACTGCCATTTGCAACCATAAGATTCAATACATCTATGTCATTTGATATCCAATCTTCAAATTAAAAAAGAATATTGATAATTCATCTCTTTATGATTTTACCAGAAAATTTGGGCTTAATATTCGTTTGTGATCAAATGGAGTGTTTTTTTTTAGGCATGTTGCATAAACTTGCTAAGTTCACTGTTTGTCTCTGTATTTTCTCTGATGAGTTGTTGCCAAATAAGTGATTATGCAATAATTATAGTGTATTACTATTTGATTTAATAAATATGCTTCAATTGCACTTCATAATTGACAGCTGAGGTTGAACAAGAAATGAAGACAGACAGGCTGATGGCTCCTCACTATCGATACTACGTCCGCGAGATGAGAATATTAGCCTACACCCAGCTTCTAGAGTCATATCGTAGCTTGACTCTTCAGTACATGGCGGACACATTTGGCGTCAGTGTAGATTTCATTGACCAGTGAGTACATTTCTTCCATTAAATTGTTCAAAGTAGTGATAGCAAATGTAACTTTACACAGTATGAGTGTAGCAGTACAAGTAGATGTATTAATCATAGTATAATATTAGTAGTACTTGTAGTAGTAGCTGTTGTAGTAAAGATCATGATATAGTATTAATAGTATTAGTAGTAGTAGTAGTATTAGTAGTAGTAGTAGTAGTAGTAGTAGTAGTAGTAGTAGTAGTAGTAGTGGTAGTGGTAGTAATAGTCGCAGTAGTGGTAGTAGTAGTAGTAGCAGCATAGTCATTTGTTATCACCATATCACCATTTCACCATGAAAATACATGGATAAAGAAAGGTAAAGATGGAATGACATATGGGTCTGGTGTGGGCTTACAATTAGGAAAGATGCAGGATTTCCATTGCTNGAATGTTAGGGGAAAAACGGCCATGGCTGATTGATTTTTGGCCGCTATATTTGTGTTGTTCAGAAAGCGAAAACTGGAGGATATGTGTAGAACCTGTTGACAACGGCCACCTGTCTATAGTGGTGAATTGTTATGTTTCTTTAAGATGGCCATTATTTTGTATTGTGCATTTTTTTTAGTTCTGGTATCAACTCTCAAAGAAAGCTAGAAATTATTAATGACTTGTATAACAATCTGATGGTTGTGTTCGATACTCTGGGAGAAAATTAAATTGTCATATAAATTTCTCTCAATGTAGATGTCAGTGATTTTGACATTTCATTTCAGAATAAACATTTCTAAGTAATGAGTATAACTCTCGAATCTGGTTTGTGCATTTCTTCCTTTTTTCAGCATGTTTCATGAAGGTATAGATTAGTAATGGTCGGGATGTAGAAATTGATGTGAAACTAGGTGATGTATGCACAAACTGCTGTTCATGAGATTTTCACACATGTTCTGGCTTATTTTAGATTAAAAATGCCAATCAGCCGTTATTCCTGTGGAGTGCTGGATGAATACACTGCCTACTGTGTGTGGAGTTGAGTTTGCATTCATTTTGCAAGTACGGCAAGAGGTTGTTGGAGAAAGGGATGAGTGTCGTCATTTTTGTTTCACGATAATTAAGCCATTTGTGGATCTATTTCATTGAAACAAACTGAACTTGTTTTAATTTGCTATTGAACAAATGCATTATGGTAATGTTTTTTACTAAGCGCCATGTCTCCTACAATTGATCTATTCGTTGAAAGACATTTTTTAACAATGCAAAATCATTGCAAAACCGGTTTAAATGTATGTGTCCCCTTTGATATCGGTGAAATTAAGAATATAAAGTATTGTTGAATAAAATAAATATTTCCTCATACAAAAACAGTTAAAATGGATCAGCGCACCAGCAGGGTCGTCACACCCTAGTATCCGTAGTTCTCAGTCAGACGTTTATTTGCACAGGTGAATTTAAATTTGTTGTGGCGAAATGTTGAGAATAATGAACACTGCACCTGCTGAATCAGCTAAATATTATTTCGATTTTCAACAAGTTTGATTTCAGTTTTACACATAACACTACTAAAAAAGTAACACTTTGGGCAGAAGGGAGAAAGGAATTGTTAAAAAAAACAATTTTCATTAAAGCATTCTCTTAGTCTGCAGAGAAATGTCAAACAGGTGTTCAGTGAATCTACAGGGATACTACAGCACTGGGATTTTTTTAATTCCTTTGTCCCCTCTGCTCACAGTGTTAGGGACCACTTCTTTAATGTTTCACTTCACCATGGGCTCATTTTTTCGTGATCCGTAGTGGAAGGAGAGACATCTTGCAATATCTGAAATCGTTCATGTGTCAAATTGATAAGAGTGTGTATGATAATTATTCAAGGAAGTTGCGTTCGGGGTATTTCAAGAAATATTTTTAAAAACTCAATGTACACAATAATGGTAGTCCCTATTTTTAGTGGTGTACAAAATTATAGCTAAGAATAGTAGAAAAGGATTATCTTTATCAGCAAATTGCTTGAGTTTGGATTTTTTTTTAAGTTTGGATTAAATGGGTTAATAGTGGGAATACAGCAGTAAAACTCCATCTTGACAAATTTAATGTAACTGACAATGTATTTGTCCTGATCCCAGCTCCTTGGATAACATACATATTCAATATATCACTTTTCTATTCCTTGGGCTCCAATACAGAAATTGAAATATTGTGGAAATTCCTACTGAATCAAGCAAAAACTTGGGTGGTGAAGAGCGCCATCTTGTATCGCAAGTTCGTTTTCCAGCGGCCGGACTTTGGCAGGTTTTGGCAATCGTCTTTACAGAACATATAAATGAAAGCATGCAATGCATGAGTCTTGTTTGGAATTCCATACGAAGTCTTTTAATTCTTCTTGTCTGTATTCCCCCATAGAGGTATATAGCCGTTTGCTCTTCCTGATTCTCTGTTTCTTCCTCATGTTTTTTTTTTTTTGTCAAGTACATATATTCTCTATTGCATTGGAGGTAAACCACTCTCGTCAATAATTTAAAGATGCCTGTATTTTATAGCAAAGTAAACTACGGTAAAATTTTCATTTCAGAGGGAAAGGATGAATCTAGTCATCTATTTTAACACTAAAAATGGGAGAGAGAGAGAGAGAGAGATAGATAGAAAGGGGGAGTGAGAGAGAGATAAAAGCCGTGCCGCAATGCCCTTTTCTGTTTATTGTTTTTTGCGTCCGACTTCTCATCCCATCTCCTTTTATAGTTTTGCTATCTTTTACTTCCCACAGCTGAAGTTTTGACCATAATTTCAGCGACTGTGACGAATGGAAAATACTTTGTTCATGAACCATTCCTGTAAGATTAAGATACGAAAGTATCCTGCGACGCCATTCATGAAATAACGAAAGTAAATAAATCGAACATCTTTAACTTTGATTAAAAAATAATAACTGCGTTCGATATAAGAGGAATATATGAACACATTTAATCTATTATTTTTCAAATAGCAGTATTTCTTTTGAGGGTGAAATAATTATTGCAATTCCGCTTGTTATTTCAATTTAGCTTTTGAAATTTTCATCACAATGTGCTTAAGACCCAATCTACAAAATGATGTTTTACATTAATTCTGAATTCACAAAGGAAAGTGAAATACAAGAAGATTATTCTATAAAGAATATACAGGTTTTGTGAAAACTTCAAACTTGATATAACTGTAATAAATGAATTAAATTCTAATCAACGGAGACAAATGTGATTGCCTTTTTATCCCTTTTGACAATACCACCAGTCGTGCAGAAAAGAGGAGAAAAGCGAAAAATGCGCGGGGTGGTTAGTTGTCCAGGGGAAAAATAGCAACCGTTACAAATTGTTACAATGAAATCAACGTAAACTCGTTTGACTGAACGTGTTTCTATTGTAATGTGATCGTTTAATTTCTGGTAGAGCCCACTTGTAATCTTGTTATTTGCTCGTCACCATTACGATCTTAATTTGATGTCAAGAAAATTATGGAAGACTGCCGCACTTGGTCACGACAAGCCATCAATTATAGCCCAACATGTGCGCTTTGGGGAAAATACTTGTGAATTATGGGGATGGGGTTTCATGAATTCAATGTTATATCAGTTGATTTCGTGTCTTTCATGTATAGAGTGCGGGGAAGAGATGAAGGAAGTAAAGAAGCAAACTGAAAGTTTCTAGTATTTTCATATCTGAAGAGGAGCACTTTTAGCGTAATTAAATCGCCATTAGCCCCCTGGTAGACTGGTAGACCCCCATTTGGCGTCTAAACTTACACCGGGGAAGAAACGATCATCTTCAATTTGTGAAATGAGCGAAGAGGAGCTATTTTACAAAGACCGGGGTGCGAAGTCGATAATTCGTCGTCGACAATTCTGATAAGATCTCGTCTTGTTTTGTTGTCGTATGACTGAAGCGTTTCGGGTTCAAGCCCGTGGGACCTCGCCCGGACGAAGGCCCCGATTGCCTCTTGATACGATAAGGGGGGTTCCATTGGAGGAACGAAGGCACTGTGTCGTTGCCAAGGGACACCCGGGGGCTACCGGTCCGCCGTTGAGCCGCTTCAGCGCCGAACAAAAGACGCGACCGGGTTTCCCAGCGGCTCACAAAATGAGCTGTGGTAATGAAGACGGAAGCACAGTTGCCCAACTTCTTCTCTCTCCTCGGCGTACTATCAGCTCCACCAATTTGCGGGCCAATTTGTTGTACTCACACCGGTTACTCTCCGAAGCCATTTGGACGCAATCTCCCTCCTCTTTATCCTCCCTTTCCCTTCTATTCTATCATATCTGCCAATCTCTAACGACTCTCGTATGCTAAATGAAATTGCCATCAACGCGATTAGAGCTTGGCGAATCTTTTCATTGCTTCTTCTCTCAGATGACTGTTAGCGACACCTCCTCCCCAACGCAACTCAAGAACATGCTTGCGGCTAAAATAATACAACATCGCATTTCACCACCGCCCATGTCCGTCAACTTGTTGGAATGTCAAAGTCGCGAATCCTGATGAAAATGGAGATATAAGGAAGAAACCCTGGAAAGCCCGCGTGGATTACAAACCCTGGCAATCTCGTCTGCCTTCAATCAGAGGCAAAGTCGACATGGAGAAAATAAAATAATAGAAGGGGCGACATAAGAATTTTAGAGACCCATCCTAAGTCAACATAAACTAGGGAGTCTAACGCCAAAAGAGCTATAGAAATGACATGAGCTTGCAATCACATATTATTTACATGGCAAGTTTTGTTGAACAAGATGATCTTTGCCGACATTGTTGACAGCTTTGAAATAAAGTCATAAGACGCCAGGGTAGCTAAATAGAAACTAAACTAAACCAAGACAATAACAGTAAAGACTAACATTATGATTCAATATACCAGAAAAGCGATATGAAGAAATTGCAAACATTTTTTTTCTTCACAGTTCACTTCGCCTTTCCGCAGATGATACTATTTGCATCTTTAGAGCTAAATGTTGCAAGTAGGAAATTATATTCCTTGCGGCAAATATTCATATTTTTCACATCCTGATTCTAATTTGATTTAAAAGATTTTCAGGTTTTTTTTTGGTGGTAATTTCCATGGATAATTGATAATGGTGAGAGATTCTGTAGATTCATCAACCCCTTCTTGAAAGTAACGCAACTTTTTTATTAATGGAGGGGTGTCCAGTAACCAAATGTGGCCACAATATTAGTCATCCATTTGGCTAACTTGCCGTGAAAGTAGATATGATCGAACGAGTTATGCATTGAGTAAACACTCATCAAAGAGAAAATGTCACTTTTCAACAGTCACAGGGACCTTTTTGTTGGTTTTCTGCTTCTTGTATCACGAACTTGATAGACTATGTTTCTAGTGTAAACCCAAATACCGTGTGTACAATCGGACTTTGTCATTGATTACAAGAAATCAAAATGACATTTGAGAATACGAAACCTACATTTTTCTTCAGAAAATTCCAACTTATTTTTATACTTAATTCGTCAGCGTTTTTACGAAGCGGCCTGCAACTATGGGGGCGCTGCTTGAAAATGTAGATACCCCGACATAGCGTCAAGTTCAATGGCATGCCACTTGAATACATGTTATTTCAATAAAATTTATTTAAATTGTGCAATTGAATTGCTACGACTGGTGCGTGCAACCATCCCTCGCTAGTAGGACGGTTCGTAAAACCGGTGACATTATGTCAAGCAAAGACATTATTTTGTACGATGTCTTAATTTCAGCAAAGGTCGATTTTTTTTTTTGGGGGGGGAAGGATTGTTGGAAATTCTATTTTCCTTTAAAAATAAATTTATCGAAATTGATCGTAAAATTTCACAAATTGTTGGAAAAGAGTCTGGTCAAATTAAAAAATTATATACATATGTTTTTTTAGATCTCCAGATCAAAAGAGTAAAAAAATTATGGAGTAATCATAATATAGTTTCATTGTATTAATCGGGCGTGGGCCTGTGATAATTTAGAAGATTACTTTGTCTTTAAATGCAATATTAAACGATTTTTTCCTCCAATCAACCTACGTGTAACAGGTGCAAAGGGCTTTGGCTTCCAGGGTATCCAAGCTCACTAATCTCGAGCAAGTTTGAACAAACAAAAGAGAATCTAACAAAGTAAAGGCAGTCTATAAAAAAAAATGAGAAAATAGGAAGTTTTTCACTTGGCTCAAGAGGCCACCATGAAATCAACTCGAAAAACTAATCCCCGGTGTCTTTTAGATGACGTATTCAATCATGTTTGTATAAACTCTTTAACACAGATTTGATTGTCGCCTACCGCCAAATCTCGCCCCAAATATCGAGCACATGTCATTTTAATCGTTCCAATCAGCCACTTTTCATAATCTACATTATGTACACTCAATTGAGCAAAAATAACGGGGAAATAATAGCAAATGCCCTAAATCTACGTTGACCCAATTACCATGCACGTGCATGCCAAATAGCTCTGCCAAAAATGGGCCGACGTTATTTTTTGATAACGCAATATATTTTCGTCCTGTCGCGTCGTTGATTCATTTTGCAACCAAGAGCACACAAGAAATAAAAGCTATAGTGCATCTTTAAAACGAAAGTTCAATTATATGTGAATAACCTGAACTTTATTCATTATGGTTGATTGAGAAGTCGCCAAATTTAGTAAATATACATGTATCTGCAAACTTCGGACAAAATTATGAAATGGATTGACACTTAGAAATCAATAAATTCATACTCCAAAATATTACATGACATTCATTGTACAGTTGCATCTATGCATTAAAAATGGAGATGTGTAAGCTAAAAAATATCTCGGCTCGAACGAAAATGAAAGGGGTTTAAGTAGTTTTTATGTACAAAGAGATATTGTATAGCGAAAAATAGGGTATGCGTTTTTACATTTTGATAAACAAAAACTTATAAAAATGAAAAGATGACCTATCAGCTTGGTGAAAAAGTCATCAGTCATTATCTACTATATTTCAGTCAGAAATATCTGTAATTCATTCATAAAAAGACATATTCGTTCAATGCGATTGAGATAATAGTACATCAAGATTATACGGTTTCATCTGATAATCCTCAGCTAGAGTGCAAAACATATTAACAAAGACGCCATGAAAACATTTAAGATAAGAATCCTTCATATCTATCTAAATGATTGTTTCTAAAGATTTCATCTTCCAAGGAAAAAAACAAGTGAAAGTGTATTCATAGTTCATTCGCTTTGAGGAAGACTTTTCTCTAAAGACTTTAAACATTCCTACGAGGGTTGACAAACTAAAAGATTGCAACCTCGGGAGCACGTCATAAGATCATTTACAGCGGCACTCGTTTGCGATTCCTCGCCTGAGCTCTAGGGGCATATACCAGCGATACAAGCCTAGTTGACGCGTGGCGCCTGCCGACATGGTCTCAAATTACCCACACTCACATACACGCATCCCAAATCGAATTTAAATCGTCTCTCACAAAATTAATCGGTGAAAAATTACGTTCAGATGAGTTGTCAGTTTCTTTGGTGTGTATTATATTCTCTAATCACACAAACTCCTTTGCCAATTGATCTGTAAGTGGGCACAACAATAGGAATTACCCCATCCTTGTGATGAATTTTGGAAATGTTCGTGAGCAATTTAATTATGTAAATAGCATGCAGGATGTTATCCTATACTGTTCGAGAATTTGATACATTTCTTGTATGGAATTACATGTAAGGTAATTTGTAAACCTAGCCGAGAGGAAAAATCAGGACAAGAAACATAGATTGTTCTTATAGGAAATGTGCATTCTCTTTTTCAGGCTTTGTGCAAAACATTAATGTCCTCAACATATAAGTATATCACCCTTTTCGGTATTCGTCACTTTCCGGTCACAAAACCTAAATTTAAACTAAATAATCATATTTTGTAAAAGAAATCCTTTAATTCGTCGAATATTGATTTAAAAAAATATCCAATTCATGATCGTTTTTGTGAATTAGGTATATAGTTTGTGCTTTGTTTGATTTTTTTTAATGCCTAAACATATAAATGTGGGGGATGAATATTTAGGTGTTATGAGAGGATAACTGAGAGTAACATGAATTGTTATTATTGCCATGACCTATTGTACTGTATGAGATTATCTCACGTGTGAAAAAGAAGGTATCTCCCATGCAGATAAAGTCACCAAAGTATATAAGTCCATATACTAGTTGCAACATATATATCACCTCTAACATGTCCAAAGGTATAAATAAATGCATCAAGGGAGCACCTTTTTATGGGTGCAATGCTGCAGTTTTTGTCAAAAATCGAACCACAAAACGAATGATTTTACATTCTCCAAATCGTGCCTCGCTCTCGACCCCATGCATATTAAACGATAGCGACTTTAAAAAATATCAAACAATTACTACAAAACAAACACAGTGTCCGATTGAGGCTTTCAAAAGCCACAACTCTTTTTTTCGGTATAGTTTGCACCCTCTTGTGCAGGTTTTTTTTGGGGGGTGCTGACCGTGTACATCAAAAAGGTGAAATGTTACCCTTTTCGAGTTTTGCCGCAGATTGCAACATTTTGCAACATTTTTTTCTTAGAACCCTGAATTCAGTATTCTTCGTAGCTCTATCCATAGACCTACCACTCCATCTTCTTTTTAAACGATTCCACGATTGAATTCTCTCTGTTGGTATATTTATGGTTCTTGAATATGATATTGAATTTAAAAAAAACAAATATAACACATGCCTATTATTGTATTTTTTTTTTTTTAAGTTTTCATACAAAAAACATTGAGCTGGCTCTAGAAAAAAAAACTCTTACACTGGTTGGGAAAAGTTCATGAATGTTTCTTTTCTAAGTCTATTCTTCGAAAATTTCTTCAAACATCGTTTCCACTCTCTGTCCATGTTTGCAAGTAAAAAAATCAACAGATGGACAATAGTATATTATAACAAGTCATTTGACCCCTCGTTTATTATCATATTTTCAAAAGAAGACTTTACAGATGATTGTTTTACCAGCTAGGATTTTTTTTACGGTCGATCAGTTTTAATTTCTCTGGATAATGGTTGTAATGGGAGGACCAGTTCACGCAGACGACCATTCGCCAGGTATATTCGAGCGCGCGAAGTTTATTAGCGGGAAAGGCGATCGGTGTTTTACCGCCACGAGCCAAACCACTCTGGCCAATATTGCATGCCTCCTCGCTGTGCCCGTAGAGACCCCGATGAACAATAACCCGTGGCCGTGAAAACACGATGATGGGGCGGTGGAGATGAGATAGAGACAAGACTGATTCTATTGTGATTTGACAAATTATTCGTCCGTTGAGGATTAATTGCCAGATCTCAATTTGCAGTTGATGAAGACAACTTGTTGACGTCAGGATGTCATCCTTTTGTTCCATTTTGTCGATTGATTCCTCCTTCAAATGACACTGCCATTTCATCTTGAGAGTCACTTCTTACTCTTCCTCTCAGATGAACCATTTTTCATTTGAGAGCTCTTCTGTCTTAAAGACTCAATACATATCGGACAACAAATTATAGAATAAATCTGACAGAGTAAACACAATAAAAATTATTACGCAAAATTTACGTGGAGAAGCTTTATCAGTTTATGTAAAATTGCGATTCGACATCGTTCAAAATGGTCATCATGTGTCTCTATAGATATCTCATCTTCCTAATTATTAATTTATTTGTTGAGCAAAATTTGCAATTTTATTAGGATAATTGTCAATTTCACTTACTGTTTGGTAAAATATTGTTCAATATTGTTGGGCTAGATGAAAATAGAGCAGAAACATCAATTGCCTAACAGATCAGGAAAACATCGCCCAATGATTGGTTGGGTTGACTATTCGCCCAACACTTTTTACATTGGAGGTTTATCTGTAGGCTCTTTACAGGCGACTAGACGACTAGACGTGAATCCGGGGACTGAGCCTCTTGGCCATTAAGTCAGTTCAATAGCAATATAAATGGATATTATCCAGTATACAAATTGAATATTCAGCATTTCGACTGCAGAATAAAAAGAATATAATCTTTATTTCATAACCCAACAGGAAGCATGATTCGATCTCAAATATTTCCGGTCTGTTCACATCTACATCTGATAACCAAAACTTCGCACTTTTCACTCCATATGGATTCTTATGATCAATTCGTTATTTTATTTAATCCATTTGTAAAGATTTTATAACAAGATGGTTTGGATTGACATGATAGTATTGAAAAATACCATCATCGTCGTCATCATCGCCATCATCGCCTTCGTGGTGCGGTGCTGGCGATATTCATCATCATCATCAGCAGCAGCAGCACCATCATTATCATCATTATTATCTCCGCAACCACCAATACCACCATTACCACCATCATCATTATAATCACTATCATCCTCATCCTCATTATCATCATCATCATCATCATCATCATCATCATCATCATCATCATATTCCCAATTTTTTCTTTTAATCAAGATTGTCCATGCACATATGTATTCTTTTTTTAAGTATTATGATTACACCGTGCGGTTCTCCCTCGGCAGTTGTGATAACAGTTTTAAAACGCCCAAATTGTTCGATAATTTGTCTCAATGATCAATCTTTCGTTCAAATAGATATCGTAAATCATTCGAGAACATCATACTGTATATGGGGTCATTATACTCCCTGCTCATTAAAAAAGATCGAACCACATCTAGTATAATCGNCCCCCCCCCCCCCAGGAATATCACCTCTCGAAATAGCCCAGGTAAGTTAGGGTTAAGACCCAACACATTTCTTATCGGACAGACAACAAATTATATATAGTCGAATAAATCTGACAGAATATCATATGCACAATAATGATTACGCAAACTTGACGTGGAGTTATAACTTTATCAGTTTATGTATAATTACGATACGAAATCGTCAGCATGTATTTTTGAAAAACAACACAAATGGTAGATATCTTGTCTATGGTTGAAGTATTTTTCAGGAAAGGTTCTGATCCACTTCACAATTCGAGTGGTGCGGCTGATCTAGTGATAAAATACTCGGGTGTTAATCACAGGGTCAACGGTTCGGTTCCTGTCACGGCCTTTATTAATTCACCTGTATGTCACAAATACCAGGGGCTAAAAATATTTATGCAGTCAGGAAAGTGGCGGGGCTGTAGCCCCCCTATCGCCCCTGGTTCCGTGGTATTTGCTGTAGCAGGCATGTGTAGAATGATGTATGTTCTTCATAGAGGCGGCTAAACCTAATTCCACCTACAGAGAAATAATAAGACTCTCGGTCTTAAGTCAGTTAAATAGCAATATAAACGAATGTTGTAAAGAATGCAATTTGGATATTCCGTCCCCAATTAAGCATTGAGAAATGAAAAAGAACCAATATCTTTGCATAACTAATACATTGCCTAACCTATAAGAAGAATCAACGTGACATGAAGCATGATTCGATCTTTTTTCCGGTCTGTTCACATCTACACCTGATAACGAAAACTTTTCACTGTTCATTCCTTCTGGTTTCTTCCTCTTTAAACATTTTATGAGAAGATATTTTGTATTGGTATGATAGTATTGAACTATACTTTTATCATCGTGATGGTGGTCGTCGTCATTATCATTATCACCATCCTCATCATCATCATCATCATCATCATCATCATCATATTGAACTTTTTTTAATTAAGAACGTCTACCTATATATCCATAAATCATATGTGGGACCTGTAACATAAAAGATGCAATAAAATATTAATCGTATAAGTCAATGACAGAATATGTATAAAAGAGATATAATTAATTGCATAATTAATCATATCTCTTTATGTAACACGATATAAACTATTTTCAAAAAGTGAAGTCGAACGCAATTTCAATGGTTCTTTGTAATGCTATTGAAATCGGAACCGGCTTGTCATTGTTGTGTCCGCACAGTTGAATACACGGTGTAGCCTACGGATATATTGTATGCGTTCGACTTAACTTTTCGAAAATAGTTTATATTGTGTTATGTTAAAAGCCTCAGATCGTATAGTTACAACTGACATATGACTGATTAAAATTTGTGCACAACTTTGGTGATAGATGTTTTAAAACTTCTGAGTTATTGGATGATTTGTCTTTCGTTCAAAGAAATATTGTAGCTCAACATCATTCTGTACATGGGGGTCATTATACTCCCTGCTCATTAAAAAAGATCGAACCACATCTAATGTAATCGTATTAACCAAACAAATAAACACCCCTTGCCGAAATCGACAGAACAGCCAGGAGACTTATCAACGAAAGTTCATTTAACTATTTTCTAAGAACACGAGACGACGCAGACTCACAATTAAAACGAAAAGACTATAGATAGAGTGAAGGCCTGTGAATCTTTATTTCTTAATTCATACCTTCAAAGAATGTTAGCACACGATTCGTAAGCTTTGAATGTTCTTTGCATTTCCGCTGCCCTTTTTTCTCTCCAAACAATACGCCAGTTAATGATGACGTGAGCACATTTTAAGAGCAAAATGTTGCACACAATAAACATGATAAGAATACTCGAGGAAATAGCGAATTGATTATTTAGTTAGCTTATAGATCTCTTGACGGTATGATTGATATTAAAGCATGCATGAACTAATCGTTAAGTGCGTGGAGAAGGAGGAGAAGAAAGAATGGTGCAACCTCGGATAGAGGATTGGTTGGCGTATATTGAAAATACACATGTCAGAACTAAAGAAAGACCCCCTGTTGATGACCTAATATGTCTTGGTTTGACCGGAATTAAAGTTTTGCTGGCTAACAAAAGGAGAACAAAATGAGCGTATTGGTATAAGAAGAGATGAGGTAAGACTACTTGGATCTTTCGAGGTTGCGATGAGAAAAGAGAAAAAGATTGCTCGATTGCGATTATAATCGTCAGTGGTTTTACAAACCACAATGCAAACATGAGACATTGCATGGACACAAAAAGTCCCGACATAGCGACAAGTCGCCTGGAATTTGACGATGTGTCGAGAATCACTTGACAAAGCGTCCTACGTTTGCATTTTTTCTGAGGGTGAAGCAACGTTTGACAAAATGTCTTGAAAAGGTGACAATTAGGAATAAAACAGTCTGAGATGGGATGAGACTTTGATGGGGAGGGGTAGGGGTATTAAATTGTGCACATTGAGGAGTAAGATATCAGACACATTTTTTTCTGAGGGTGAAGCAACGTTTGACAAAATGTCTTGAAAAGGTGACAATTAGGAATAAAAACAGTCTGAGGTGGGATGAGACTTTGATGGGGGAGTGGTAGGGGTATTAAATTGTGCACATTGAGGGGCAAGATATCTGCAGACACAGGTAGTTCCGCATGGTATATACTGACCCATGCATCCAAATACGTAGGAGGGGTGAGAGAGTATAGGGTGAGATAAAATAGAGTGGGAGTATAGAGCAGGTTAGAAGACAAAGAAAATGAAAAGAAAAGTGGAGAGAGTGAGAGAAAAGGAAGGAGAAGAAGAGGATGGTTTGGGAGGGTATAAAGGAGATGGTATAGAAGTGGAGGAGGAGGAGGAGAGACAAAAATTAAGAGGACACTTTATGAAACTATTTCCATTATTACCTACACTAAATTTGCTACATATAACCATGGATAATATAAGAGATATCCATGATATAACTATAATTCCACATCAAATTACGATACCTGGGGCCTGTAACATAAAAGAGATACAATAAATCTTGCAATTAATTGCACCTCTTTGCCGTTCGGTACACATAGACTAACGATAAATATTTATCGTAAGTTTAATTGCATCTCTTCTGTTACAGGCCCCTGTAATCATTACTACGAACACAAACTTTATTCAGGGTCACGTGACATTCTAAATATTGCACTATTTGATGCTCATTAATACTCTCCAATCTATTCCAATTTCGAAGAAGCATATTGCAATGAAACCCTAATAAGTCCACCCTCACACACCGGTAATCACCCGTGCGTCCTGGGATTCAATTAAGGCATCCCCCATCCAACATATCTTCCCCCAACCATCCCGTGGACCGCATAACCCCCAAGAGTCCAAATCAACTTATCGATGTGACGAATAAATTAATCCTCAACGATATATAACAAATATTTCCATGATAATCGTTGCAATTATGACAACCTAACAAAGAAAAATCGCCTATTACTGGACGATCATGACCAGAAAACCGTCACCGCATCTTTGCGCTTGAAGTGGAATATTAAGAAGATCCTGCGATTATAACACCATTGGTAATCGTCACCCGCAGTGGTAGCAATTATTTTGGTATATATTCGAAATCGTATTAGATATACTTCTTGAGGAGTATGATAATGACGTGAATGGGGTACTATCATGCTTATGTGTATCTTCTTGTGGCGGGTGTCACCGCTTGGTGTCCATGTCTCTATAGACTCTTATCAATTATCCGAGCAACATCTGCCTACTTATAACCCGCCCTCCCTTGTGTAGCATGTTTCTATTCGGCTCTTAATCAACTCCTCTTCGACACCTGATTGTCGAATCATTAAGCTTATAGAGTTTGTTGGGCAATAATAGAACCACAGTTTTGGCATCAAATCATTGTTTTATCCATTGAGTTGACCACTAATCTACGGATAACATGGAATATACCAAACAGGTGGATGCGTGCATGCAACACCCTTCTTGCGAGGAAGCGGGGTCTTATTAAACGATGTGCATACTCGAGCCTAGCCCGCTTCAAAATATACCTTTCATGATCTTTAATAACAATCATAACGTTTCTCCCCGCCTAAAATGAAAGAAATGGGTTCGGTGCAAATTATGTGAAACTGTACAAATCAATTCCAATGTCATGAAAATGTACAAAGCATTTTCAATGCCATAGGTGCAAAATTGCACCTTTGTATAATTTTTAATTTGAATTTTCAAAATTCAATTCATTATTCCTGTCGATATCCTTTGGCTTGATGGTTAAATTGTTTAAAAGGTCTATAGGAAGTCTAAACAGCTCTTATTCAGGTCGTACATGTCACAACCATTATTTATTCATTTTTTTTTTTTATTACCAATGCACTTATGCATATTGTAAAGATTGTTGTGCAACTCTGCATCGATAAGTTGAACCTTCCTCAAGGTGCAAAGTTGACTCTTTTTTTCTTCTCAGTGTGTAAAAGTCTTGAAGCGGGCTAAAGATCTCTAGAGAATGACCAGTGATCGGATTCTGTAACTTCATCAAATACTTACAACAAAGAAAGTAAAGTCAATTAGTGGTCAATTAGAACGACAAGGCGATTAAGCATTAAACCCTGTCGATTATTGACACTTACTAGTTTCATGTTGTCTATCATGAAAGTATCAATCGCATTAGTATTCTTGGAAAAGGGAAAGTCAGGCCATTAACGAAACAAATGTTGAATGCACGTGGAGACGCGTGCTCCATTTTGTTGACATCTTTTGAACTTCGATAATTTTTTTTTTATTCGCATAAACTTAATTTACGACGTGAATTGCTTCTGTCCAATACTCGAAAGTATTGATTAATAATACAAATATATGTAATGATTTATTATTTTTGTGAGATGTTTATCCGGTGCTTCTCGGCAGAAGTATTAGTTACGCGTGAAACACGCTTAAATTCAATAGAAATAGTAATACATGCAATTTGAGCGGAGTGCTCGAGAGAAATTCCATTATTACTACCTATGCTTGACGCCATGAATGAGATTCGAATCGCGAATCTCTGGTTGAAAACAAAACGAAGATGTTCTTAAAACGTTATATACCGTATTTGGCCCACATCTGGACTCTTTGAAGGTTAATTTTTTTAAACCAGTCAGTTCATTTTTTCTTGTGTTTTTTTCAGAACCATTTAATTTTTTTGAGCATGCATGTTAGTAACTTTTTAAGAAGGCTCCCCCTGAATGGACGAGGGGCAAAGCGTTCTAATTTACACTTATCTTTTAAGGAAGACAGTTGCGCCCCGTGTATGTTAACAAAACAAAGACCAATTAGGAGCAAACGAGACTTAACACAGGATTAACATCGATTTAACTCTTTTGATCCACTTGAAGACTATGCATTCAAGGATAAATTACACACAAGTGTCAACGAATTTTTGTCTATCCTTAAAAGAAAATCGTATTAGTGGGTAGATTTTGCCAACAGAAAATGCTGTTATTTGTTGCTGTCGCATGTTGTGGAAACAAAGGTGGTATACGCGTGCAGGCGAGAGGACGCTACTTACTTTATCAACAAATATTGGACCCCCCCCCCCCTCTTTTGAGAGAGGGGGGTGGTCTAGGTTTAAAAATTTAATAACTTTTGTTTCTTATTGTGTTTACCCCATCCCTAAAAGCAAATATTATCTGTGATAATTTTTTCATTGTTTATTTTGTGAGATTATTCTTGTTTTTATTGTTATCGTTCTTTTATTTTATTGTTTTATTTTACCCTTTTTTTTAAAGCAATAATCATTGGGATTTTTATTCGTTCATTTATTTGTTTATTGGAATATGTTTCAACGGAATAAACAAGTTCAGCTAGAGCTTAAAACAACAATTAAAATATATAATACAATGATTATGATTTGGAAAAGTATTTTTATGCAGTGAGGGAGCCAAACCAAGGTTGTGACTTCTTATGTAGCCTCTGCAAAAATACAAAAATATGAGTATGAAAATTGTTACAAGTAATTATACAAAAAAGATCACGTGTCAAAAACATTTGAACCATTGATTTTACTCGTTTTCAAATTGCATCGTTACAAAAGAAAAACGTACGTAAATTGACTAATATTAACTTCTATCGTGTATACTTAATCCATCAACCCTTCTCTCTATCTCTATCTTTCACACATACACACATACACACGCACACACACGCACAATCACGCACATTCACACACACACACACACACACACACTCACATACACACACACTCACTCTCTCTCTCTCTCTTTCACTCTCCTTCCTCTCTTCCCTCCCTCCCTCCTTCCTCTCTCTCTCTCTCTCTCTCTCTCTCTGGACGCAGATCGAGGGAGGGAGATAAGTGGTGTTTGGTGCTGGTCCTGCCGGCCAGCAGGGGGTAACTAACGAGGTGTTTAACCCCAATTGCATAATTGAAATCGTTTTTGTTCCCTTTCACACACTCCGTCATCAGACGTACATCGTGAGTGACATCAAGATTAGAAAAAGAATAAAAGAAAAGATTTCATGAGTTTTCATGAGAGTGCAAGAAAAGTACAGGGCAAATGGTGTTAGAGTAATTTAAAAGAAAGTAAGGATGTAACAAATTTGAATGACCCATGATCTTCATAACAGATTGAAATACAGGAGAAATTTATACAATCTAATTTCATTCACATGTGTTTTTATAATTTTCTTATTCAATCATTAAAATAATTAAAGTGTTTTCAAATTCGCACTAGCATTTACTAGTGGGTTACCAACAATTCTAATGCATATCGTTTCTCGCTATCTATAGTTCGGTCGGTAAATCGTCTACCTTCATGGTGCAGATTCAAATCCCACTGCTGCCGCTATTTTGAAATATTTTGAAGGAAAAAAATATTGACACACTGAGGAAGGGGAGCGATATTGCACCTTTATGAAAGAAATTAAATATATTACACCCAAAGGAGTGCTTCCCAATGTTGCATGGTGCAATATTGCACCATTTGTTCTTAATGTGTTAGATTGGAAAGCTTACAAACATATTTCCAACTTGAGTATCCAATCATTATGTTTGAATTTGAATGTAACTATGATGAAATTGGAATGGAAAAACCAAAATCAATTTGCGTTTGATTTGCTAATTTCTATGGTGCTATTTTGGTCCTTTGTATGCTAGATCATAGTTTTATGAACTTTTAAACGCAGTTTATCTCGGCATCTGGTTTCTCCAGTTTAGTATATCTTTGTATTATGTACTTTTATTTCATCTCCCTTTGCTCTTCTTGTTCTCTTTCTTGTATTGTTATTGTTATGTCATCCTAGCCGCGTTATCGTGGTTATTGCATTTTAATTTGTATCTATTTTAAGTGTTATTTATTTGTATATGTTATACTTGTTTTGTTATACCAATGATTGTCATAAATATATTGTGCAGCAGGGCTCCCTGGTAAAACAGGCCTCCTCGGCTTGAATGGGACTACCCTGTTTTTTTTTAAATAAGACAATATTATTATATTATTTAAAAAAAAATAATAATAAAATAAATGCAAAATCAGTTGTATTGAATAATTGAGCAAAATATATTTTGATTAAAAGAAAAGATGAATTATCAAAAAAGAGGAACAATTATACGACTTAACGAAATAAAGAATCATTCAAATAATTGACTTCTTTTGTTTTTTCTTCTTCCCTCCTTTTTTTCTTCAGTTTTTTACATGCAGAATGTTAACGAATACATATATTTTCAATCTTGTTTGATTTCTGTATTAATAGAAGCATTTCTGGAGCGATGGTCATAACTCATAGTTTTTCTTAATACAGTCTGAGATTAAATCTAAACGGCAATGAGTTTACGATTCAATTGAGATGTCATTTGAAGTATGTCCGTTTGTATTTTGACAATCAAATTATTGCATTTTCTTCCCGTAGCCTAATCCCGTCACCTAATAACATCGCTTATTCTCAGTTTACCTTTTTTGTTTCCTTCATCTTTTTCCATTTCTCCTATTTCCTTTCTATTTACAGAACAAAAGTACAATCGTTGATACCCAGCCGAGAGAATTGTTAGTGAGAGTCTAAGCTGAGCTAATGTGTGAACAGTAACGGGTTTATTAGCCAGTCTATTGATGACTAGCAGATCAAAATCGGGCTATAAGCAATATTGACAGATCAGATCCCCTGCCTCCCCAGCACGACAAGGTTTGGGGTTTTTTAAACATCGCCATTGTCGGCAAGTACTCTCGACCGAACGGTCCCACAGGCAGTAAACTGTGTCGGATTGTTCGGCTATTGTTTTGCTATGGATCATTTAATGCCGCTAAGTCGAGGCCTAACAAAAACTAATTGCTCTCTTGTTATCGTCGAATTCACCCCTTTCCTTTGACAAGGTTCTTCCACTCTAGGTGTCGGGCTCTATTCACAGATGTCCTCGAGATCAAGATTTCCAGCTCCGCCTTTCAAATGGCGAGTCAAAGAAACATTTGAATCAAGTGGAGAAATGGCGCTTTTTGAGAGCATACCTTTCGGCTATCTTAAGACATACTTGAAAGGGGTCGATGTACCTTTCTATTATCAAACATGAATGGAGCTTCACATTCGTAAATTTGAGAATTTGAAATGATTTCTTCGGTCTCGTAATGAGGCTCATATTCAGGCGAAGCAAACACCTGGCAAGCAGATTATATCATCTCAATCGGAGATCTATGAAAGAGGTGTGGGAATTGAAAATTTATTCATTAAACTTCATTGACATACAGAAGTCAATATTTTGTTCATATAAATATGAATATAATTCTAAACATTCATACAATAATATCCAATGTTATTATATGTTTGAAAAAAATGACATTAAATTTCATTCGGGCTAAGATATTAGAAATTGAATTCTACATTTATCGTTCTAATATTTATTTGATTAACTTATATGTATTTATTCCTTTTTCTTAAATGATAATGATATCTTCTAGTTTAGAATCGTTGATTTTAACACGATATAGAGACATTTGTTATTTTGTATGTGGCTTTCCAAATTTTCTCCGCTCCTTTTCAGTTCTAGATGCCATAGTAATGGTTAAATAAACAATGCCAATGCCAACAATAACAACAACATCAAACACTGATTGCAATTATGATAATAATAATAATAATAATAATAATAATAATAATAATAATGATAACATTTTGATTGATTGTTTTTATTATTGTTCACTTTTTTTAATGTATTGTGATTGTTTTGTTAAATGTACCTTGTGTATTTAATCGATTTGTGGAAATAAAATGAACTGAACTAAAAAAAAACGAACTAAACTGATAATAATAATAAGAATAATAATGATAATAATAATAATGATGATAATAATAATAATAATAATATTAATGCTAATAATGTACACCACTTAGGCATTAGATCACTCATGATGAAAATATTTTCGTTGTTGACATTTTTACAATAATACAATCAAAGAAAGAAAAACTAATCAAGAAAAACACTCGAAACGAAAATGATGTTGCAAACCATACTTGTTGAGAGTGCTTCACGTGCCTACGAGATATAATCAGATGGATCAGTTATATAACCAGTACCACCATGAGTGGAAAATAAATGAACAATTTATAAAGATGAGCGAGTTTCAGAGAAATCATCAACATTATCTAAATTGTTGTTTCTGGTACATTTTTACACAAGTGCCTAATTATTAATGATGAGTCAATGATATGAAAACAGTAATTTCTCTTTTAGCTGAATTCCAAGGAGTGCTTGAAATTGTACTAAAAATTGCTTTTCGTAATCAATCAAACATAAATGTCAAATATTTCTTTTTAGTTGCTCTTTGGCAGTGTCCTTGATAGTTAAGCTTTGTTCGAGTAAAATTTGAGAAGTAGATGAGGCAGATTAACTTTGCAATTTTATCATGAAGGGTTTTTTTTTTCATTTGCTTGCAACCAATCAAAACATAGCAAAATCTATTTCATTGTAATACTCAACAACCATTAATTAGATCATATTGTATACCCTTTTATACGGATGCATCATTTCTCATCCCTCATCTCTCATTGGTTGATGCATATCAGCCTCAACGAGAGTGGTGTCTTCTTGAAGTGGCGACGCGCGCGCATAGAACCAGCAGCGATCGCACTCTACCACCAGTTTTGGCGCCCCGGACGCGTGACGTATCCCAAGCAATAAAATGGAAATACGCCCTTTCCATAGCAACATCATTCTTCTCCTCAGCATCTTTAGTTAGCGAAAACAAGAACTTATCCTGGAGATATAAAAGATGAGAGAAATTTCACGTCGGGTCACAATTTCTGAAGTTCTTTTGATAATGGCTGCAATTTGATTGGACCCTTTTTCATGTTTTTAGTACGAATTCTTCCTGAAATTTTTCTCTTCGTGCTTCGAATTCTGAAACATTAGTCGGCACTGCATTTCATTGGGCTGGCGGCCGCGTCTTCACCGACAAATTCAGCTACGTTTCTTCCTGAAAATTATTGGGACAAGAAACAAGCAACAAACTTATCTCAAGGTAAGAACTTTTATTAATTATTCTACTTTATTAAAATAAATCATCTCTATCGGCTAAAACCTGTGAAACCCTTTCTTCTACAATAAAAACTAATAAATTGTGTCTAAACAAAATTGTAGAAATAAGAAAGGGAAGATATATGATACATTTATATCATTGAATGAAATGTTTTGTTGGTGACGGTCATGAAATAGAATGCCTCCAAAGATTGATTCATAAATTGTTTGTTGAGATATTTTTGCAGACATTACAAATCAGCATTCATATTTTTACGACAAAATATGTTATTTTCAAGACCCATTTTGTATATTTTTTGTTAGACACCCCTTCAAATCATATTACTTAAAATAATGAACAATGTTCATTTCCTTATTTTTTGTAATGATGGTAAACTTAGAGGTATATGTTAAAAAAGGTATACAAATATAATTTCTCTCAAAATATATTGCATGGTATAATTTAATGATTAAACCATTTAATGTTCTAATAATTATATAACACAAAATTATACTTTAGATCATAAATGAATCAAAGAAATGATGTATTATAATATAAATGCAAAATGAACCGATGTCATTTTCTTATAATAGCTCTCTAATGAAAGATATCAGATAAACTTTTACAGCATACAATTACTGTTGTTTAAACTTCTCATATCTATTGCTATCAATATAAAAAATACATGTATATACTTTTCTGGTTATATAATTTTTTTAGTGGAATGCATCAACCTTGTGGTAACTGTTTCTTTGATATATTTGTGATTATTTCTTGATACATTTATATTTTTTTTCTTGCTTATGCGGTTGTCTTATGATTTACATTACAGAATTTTATAACGTGAAGTAGAATTAATTTAAATTGAAATAGAATTCAATAAATCAAATACAACTTTTCTATTTCTATAATGCATTTTCCATAAGGCAGGTACGATACGAACGTATGTGTTTTTTTTAGATAATTATATGGAATATGATTATCAATAATGAACGATTAACATTCGAGCATATGTATGTCCAAAATGTGTAGGAAACATTTAAATATTAGTTTGATCACACGAGTAAGAATGCTGAAATGCATTTTGAATCAATCTTTATTGACGTAAAATAATGAATATCGATAATAATTTGGGGATTGTAATTAAAAGATGGAGAATTATAGAAAAACAATATAGTCTTATTTGTCATCATACCTTTTATTGAATTGTAATAGTTTTTATAAAAAAAACATTTTTTTTAAATAAAAAAGTCTACTATAATGAATATGTAAAAAAAAATGTTAAATAACTGAAAAAGAACAAAGATTTCTTTTTCGTTAATTCTCCTACCGCAAACGTTTTTCCTTCAATTCATCGTGAGAAAAAAAAATGTCTTAATTCATTTTCTAGTTTTTCTAACATCGTATCTTGTCCCAATCTTCGTGTCAGTCATCGAGGTGGAGAATAAGCATTTACAGCTAAAGAAATCAGATGTCATTTGTTTGTTAATGATCTACCTGTTATTTTTGTACACAACCACCCTGTATACCTCTATTCTATCTGCACGCCAATCAAGATTTGACAGGTAGGACCCTAAAGAAAGTAGAAGCACTTGAGGTTCTAATTTATCCTAATAGACGTATATTCAATAACACAAATTGCCGGAAATCCCCCATTCTTTCTCTTTTTAGTGACCCACCTCGCTTTTAATGAAGACACTGTGATACAGAGAAAGTTACAAGTGATTTTATTCCATGTTATCCCGCTATGCTATTGTCTGTGTTAGACTATACCACCACTAAATCCCGCAGCTTACCACACTCTCTCCCTTTTGCGTTGAACTTGTTCCGCAGGGCACTGGGCGAAGAATGAGCGGAGAGAGCTTACAACCGCAGCCCACACTCAGCGGTAGAGCTCAGTCGGTGTAGGGGTAGATGCTACAGTGACAAACAAGTTTCCCTCCCGGCGTGTTCGGCTCAAATCCACCCAGCTCGTGGGCGGACCTCGCGACGTCTCTATCTTCAGCTGACGGGTGACGCGAACGTGATGCAGAGATAGCTCAGAGGAGGGACATTTTTGAAGATCTTTCAGCAAAGATCTCGCGTTTGAAGAGGTATATATTTTTCTTGAACTTAAGTTTATTTCATAAGCTATTAAATAAAATAGCCGATCGACAACTGCTCATATAACTTTTGATAGATCCGTTGATAGCCGTCTTAAAAATTGGTTTATGTGATATGGAACATTTTTCATATTGACTTCTAGAGAGCTCAACTTCATTTCTTTACGCTTGAGATTGGATGCCGTAAAACATTGACTTTTGTTGAGGGAATTTTTCAAAATGGCTGAATCGGTTGGAAGAAAGGACTACTCGGTCAAAAATGGATCATCGAACCTCACATTTTCTATTGACAGCATCTTAGGGATCAAAAAGATGAAGAAATCTAAACTTGATCCTGCTCCAAACAATGATCCGCTCAGCAGGTTAAAGAAAATATCGCAAATCAACCAAACACACCCTCTCGTTCATCAGCAGGCTATTCCTAAAGTTAGGTCCGAGAGAGTTTTTGCTTGTCAGAGTAAGGAGTACATACAACCCGACCCTCCAGCGACTCTCTTCCCCGGGCCACCGTCGAATCTCTACGGACTCCAAGCCGAATACTACGCACTCGAGTCGTTGCACAGGGTGGTCTATGCCAAAGACCCATCCTACGGTTTGGCTAGAAGCTTCTGTCCAAGCTGGCCGAATTTATTCCATTTCCCTGGCAACCAATTCGCAACTGATGCTAAGGAAATCGAGCTCATGAAATCTCTTTGTAAATCGAATAATAGCAAGGTGTTAGAGAGGAGAAACTGGGTGAGAGAAACGGAGAGAGGAATCTCGTCGTCATTTTCGTCACCCTCGACGATATCCCCGTCATCATCAATATCTTCTTCATCATCATCATCCCCGCCATACCACCCTCTTGCATCGGACTTTTGGTCTACACAACTAAAGCTAAAAGCATCAAAGTCTGCTTTAATGTCAGATCTAGTTGTCCCATCAGCGTTCAAATCGACACAACGCGTCGACGAACTTAGCGCCAAATTCCTTAGTAGCAACCAACCTCGAGGGACCAAAAGTGGTCATGCAACCCGACCCAACTTTAACAATAGCACAACTCTCGACAATCAAGCACTGCTTCGACAAGGTGTATCTGACAAACCATCGCCGGTGTCATCCAGGGATTCAAACACTACCTCGCACGTTTCCCGTCGCCAAGACGGCAATAAACCAAAGACCTTCGTGTGTCCCGAGTGTGGTAAGATCTTCAATGCGCATTACAATCTGACCCGTCACATGCCAGTCCACACTGGGGCTCGACCCTTTGTCTGTAAGGTATGTGGTAAGGGTTTCCGTCAGGCTAGTACCCTGTGTCGACACAAGATCATCCACACCGATGAGAAGCCTCATCGATGACACGAATGCGGCAAGTCCTTCAACCGCAGTTCAACCCTCAACACCCATCTCAGGATCCACGCTGACTTCAAGCCCTTCATCTGCGAGTTCTGTGGCAAGGGGTTCCACCAGAAAGGTAACTATAAGAACCATCGTCTTACCCATAGCACCGAGAAGGCGTTTAAGTGCCACATCTGCCACAAGGCTTTCCATCAGATCTACAATCTCACCTTCCACATGCACACGCATCGAGAGCAGAAGCCTTTCACCTGTGGCATCTGCGGCAAAGGGTTCTGTAGGAACTTTGAACTCAAGAAACACACCCGAAAGTTACACGACAAGACGTCTGATAATGGGAGAAAATCTCATTCGAAAAGCGTGAAGAGGACAAACTTGTCCCTGGTTTCTTCTCCTCAGTTCCCCTTGAAGTAAAAACATTGCTGTTAAATGAATAGAACTATTATGAAAATCGTAGTTTTTTTTGTTATCAAATCATACCATTTTTCGAATGACGATACTAAAGTCAGTCACTTCTATAAAGTAACCTTCAATAAGACAATCCGATAAAAAGGCTAATTCGAAATGACAAAAAATAGTCGTTGCACTGCAGGGATTTTTTTAATGCAAAACTTAGATTATTGGAAGACGAACTGAAAAAATCAATCGTTGTTTTATTTGACAAATTCGCTTTTAGTCATGTTTCATGAATACAGTATTTGAGTGGAACTTTGTATCCCAAACTTTTGGCAAACTTTGATGACACATGATTATCACATGTTTTGATTGATGTCAATAGGCGGGTTTACTTATATATTCAAATTTATGTGCGTTTAACTTAGTTACGCGGTATTCCATAGACCGGTTGATAACAATAAGACCACAATACTTGGAATCCAGTTTGCATACATTACTTGTTACTATGTCGGGCAAGCCTGGGGCAAGCTTTCGAGTCGTCAAGAACAACCTTTGTGTTAGAGGTATGCATAAAATTTGCATCTATTTGTAAACCCGCCTATTATTGGTCACTGTTCTAATAACATGAACAAAAACACTTGACAATCTCGTTTAATGGAGTATATCAACACCCACTCCTTTATCAGAAAATACCCCTTGAAATGTTTTCCGTGAGGATTATTTTAATTTACTGTAAAATGAATATTGGACGAAAATACTTTAGAAAATCATTATACCGAATCAATTTGCCAGAAGTATTTCTTTACATTTAATACTTTGCGAGCAATTGTATTTATGTACCAACATAATTATGTGACTAGATTTGAACCAATTATCGAAGTATACTTTAACTTATAAGAATGATTTGTTGGGTGTGCATTGAATCGTGATTTTGAATCCCTATATAGAACAATCAATCAATCGTATTAATTTATACTTTTTCACGTTTCTTGCCTCCATTATACAGGGTAGATAATTTCATATAGATAGAAATCCCCATTGATATAATGATTCTTATAACAATGCTAAAATAGTCATGGTATTTACATTGCGTGGAACAAATACATATATTTTGAATAGCAAAAATGACAATTCTATATTTATAATTCCTAAGATAGTATTTCATTCCACCATAATGATGAATTGTTTCGGCATATTATGTTTTTCTGTATCATACAATCACTAAATAAACGTGATCGCTGGTCTTCGAGAACTATTTGAAATGATCGATCGTAAAACAAACTGGTGTTTCAATTACCTGTAAAGACTCCTTTTGCAATCATATCTGAGGAAAAATTGTTTAATGTTATTAATCAAATGCCGAATGCCTCGCTGAAGAGAACAGGAGGTTTGATATTCAGATACTGTGGCAGAGTTTATATCTATAACCTTACTTTCCGGAACAAAATTGTATGCATATAACATGCTTTAATTGATAAACTTATGCACAATCTATTTGAATATTTCTTTTTGTTAGACATGGGTCGTGTTATTTATATTGTAATGATTGTGTCATTATGAATTTTAAGTTTAGATCAAATGTGTCAAAGATTCCAAACGAATGTGTTTGGGGACGGCTTTTCATTTTTTACATGACGAAATTGTATAAGACCAGTTTTACAAAATAACATTGTAGTTTCGCAGATCATCGTTTTAAAAGAAATTTTGGAGTGTGTAAACAGTTGTTTTATTCATATAATTTATGGTGCGGGAGTTCGGAAAGTATAAGAAGAAATTTGTTTACCATTCATTTTCATACCATATTTTCATCTGTCTTTGGTTTTAAAGTAATGATAGATTATATTTTCAAAAGGTATCGTTTTGTACTTCGTCAAAGTTACATTCTTAAACATTTGTCAAAAGTTTACCTATTACTGGGCAACATACCGTCCATACAACTACAGGTCAAAATTATGTCCGAATACCGTAGCAAACTTCGTCGATATGTTGGACATATTTTACACAACTATTGATGAGCTTAAATGCCAAACTTCGGATGGGAATGTAAAATTAAACAACAGCTTTGTGAATAGTGTGCTATATACCCAGCGAAGGGTAAACTTTTGCCCAATGTTCTAACAGTGTATATGTCACGAAATAATGAACACTCATATACTCCTGGTAAAACACTCTAGTGCAATATGTCGAAAAGAAACACTTCATGCTGCAAACTTCCTTAAAAAGCACTTTTTAGTTGTTATAATGGTGGCCATTTAAGGTAAGTGTACTTGGTAACTCCCTCGAGGGTCTAAAAGGTTACAAGGTACTTCACCTCGTGTTAGCAATATGATCCATCAACTCACACACACGAGGGGTAATAGACGCGCTTCGAACCTTCCACGGTAATGCCAGCGCGGCGCCACCCGGGTCCGTCGGAGCAGCAAATCGCTCTCGAGGGCTATTGATTTCCCGTCATACGAGAAAACAAAAAACCTACACTGGTTCATAACCATCACACATTAAACCTGATGAGCTTGTTTTCAAGTGGCTCTACAAATTGCTTAATCGCTCTTCACTTTTCCCCACGAACAAATAAATGATCATATAGCAGGCGGAAAATCATTCTATTTTGGCCCGCCATTTTCCTGTCAGGCGTTAAGTGACCATGGATCAGTAAATTGGGTTACAAAAGCGAATGTACTTTCACCGTGACGACTATTTTTTCGATTGCACGCAGACGTTTCGATTAGAATCAATGTTTGAGTATTTCTCGTTTTGTTTGTTAATTCATACTTTGTTGATTGTAATATATTGATCAAAGCGACATAGTAAAACATGGACGAATTGTTGTAGTTTTAACTAGCATGATCATCTTTATGTGGTTACGTGCATCGTTTTCAATAAATATGTTAAAACAATCATGAGTAATTAATGCTACTATTATTATATAATGTATAAACATGTATATTTATGAGTCTATGAAATAAAGAATGTCTATAAATGTATGATTGTAGCCCGAAATGTCAATTATTTTCTTTCAGCATGATATAGGCAATTAAAACTTTAGATAATGTTTGATGGGGGGTACTTAAAAAAAAGAACACGTTAAATGAAAATAAGCCAATTATTGACAGCAGGTTATGGGAAGAGAGAACTGCAAAGAAGCTTGAAGAGAGAAAGGCGTCTGAAGATTTTAATTTTACTATAAAATTTTACTATGAAATGTGTGAATATGCAGGTACTGGTGTGTGTGTGTGTGTGTGTGTGTGTGTGTGTGTGTGTGTGTGATCCTTATACAAAAAAACTATTACTTTACCATGATATGGATTTCAATATTTGGGAGTGTTCACTTTTCATATTCAAAGAAGATTACACATGTTTTATTTTCTATTTCAATCTGAACCATATCTATCCGGCGAATTTCTCGTCCAAAAGATGTTGTAAAAGAAAAGAGAGAGTAAAACAAGCTTGGAACTTGGTTCTATTCCAAAATAATGGTGTAAAAACTTGACATAGGCCTTCCAAGGTTCAGGTCAGAATGTAGTGAGCTGTAGAAGTGTGTGTGCATGTGTGCGTGTGTTAGAAGTTGGGGAAATATGTGCGTGTACGTGTAGGTTGGTGAGCTGTAGAAGTGTGGTGTGTGTGCATGTGTGCGTGTGTTAGAAGTTGGGGAAATATGTGCGTGTACGTGTAGGTTGGTGAGCCGTAGAAGTGTGGTGTGTGTGTGAATGTGTGCGTGTGTTAGAAGTTGGGAAATATGTGCGTGTGGGTGTAGGTTGGTGAACTGTAGAAGTGTGATGTGTGTGCATGTGTGTGTGTGTTAGGAGTTGGGGAAATATATGCGTGTGGATGTGGGTTGGTGAATGTGTGTATGCAGCTGTATTTGAGTTAATGTGTACATGTATATATGGTCCTGTGTGAGTGACAAAGAGTGTGTGTGTGTGTGTGTGTGTCTGTGTCTGTCTCTGTGTTAGAGTTGGGGACAGTACGTAGGTGGGTGAATGTGTGTATCTGGATGTGTTTGTGTGAGAGATAGAGAGTTTATGTGAGTATATGTGTATTGTGTGTTGATGTGTGTGATAAAAAGTATTTGTGTGTGTGTTTAAGAGTACGTGTGCGTTTGAGTGTGTGTGTGTGTTATAGTTGAGGAATGTGCATGGGTGGGTGAGTGTGTGTATTTGGAAGTGTGTGCGTGAGAGATAGCGAGTTTATGTGAGTATATGCGTATTGTTTGTAGATGTGTGTGATAAAAAGTACGTGTGTGTATTAAAGAGTGCGTGAGTGTGTGAGTGTGTATGTGTTAGAGTTGGGAAATGTGCGTGCATGGGTGAGTGTGTTATTTGGAAGTGTGTGCGTGTGTGTGACAGAACGATGAACATCATTTGAACGATCGAGAGATGATTCTGCAAAGCGCATATATCTTAAACCCTTTTCCATCCCTTTGTTTCCTTTTCATTTCTTCCCCGCACGTCTTATCATCATCATCATCATCATCGCCACCACCACCATCACCACCACCACCAGCATCATCACCACCATCATCATCACCAATCATCATTATCACCACAACCACCACCACCATCAAAATCATCATCATCGCCACCACCAACACAAGCACCATCATCATCATCACCACAACCATCATCCCTCGACCCTGCATGAGATCAACTCCCACCCTCTTCAACACTCCTCCTTCTTTCTCATAAGCCCACTCCTTCACACAATACAACTGATGACCGGGTTTCCTCTTCAATAACACTCGAGTTCTATTGTTCCCAAGAAATGAATGCAAAAATAGCAACGTTGACTCCCCGAAGTGGAAAGGAGAGTTGACTACATGAGGCTGCATCTCCTTGGAAAGAAATCCCACTTCAAAATAATCATTTCACCAGAAGATCACCCAAAAGCGCGTCAAGCACCCAGTTGTGAATTCTTAACACACTGACAAAAATTGGAAAGGAAGGTGAAGCTTTTGTTCTTAAGAAAATGATTCATTTCATTCTAATTATATTTTGACATTTAAGAGCGAGAGAGATCTGAAATTGACGTGCTTTTTAATGAATGCCCTTTAGGTCATGAAACACAACAGAGCTGTGAATTACACTACAATCAACAATGAACACTTCAATATAATAGTTACGTAATAATAAACTAAAATATTATGACCGTTACTATGGTAACCTTCACAATTTATCACCATTATGTAGTCTTATTAAAACAAAATGAGTGTTTTTGACCACTTTGAGACATCATCATGATTATGCTCTATTACTTTACAATATTTTGTTAACCTTAAAGCGGGCTATACACACTAAGATTACACATGGATTGAAAGAGATTCATAGTGGTGAAGAAAAAGAAACGTTCTACGTTTGCACACTGTGAGACAACTGATCAACTCTCTTCAATTAAGATTGCATATCTCCACTCTAAAGGGTGCTGCTATTGTACTGTCTTTAAGGGTGCAAAATTGCACCCCAATTTCTTTGTGTGTGTAGTTCTAATAAATTGTTGTTTTTGTCCAATTTCAACAGTCACCGAGTCGGTATTTGATTAAGAATACTGGGTTTTATTGTACAAAAGGATTTGAATACGGAAAAGTATAAACTAACAAACTCAGAATGTGAGAAGGGCAGCTGGGAGGAGGAGGAGGAGAAGACTGGCCCAGGGAGCGGGGAGGCGTACCGCTGCAGACTCGGTGGTCATCCTACCATCCGTGGGCTCCACTGGTTCAGATGGCAGCCAGGGAGAAAAATTGAGCCAGACGTCATTAGCCATGGACGATTCAATCAGCTATAATACAAATGAAATTAATTTCTATTAACAGGTACTAGTTAGTTTTTAAAAAAACATAACTAAAGGAAAAAAATGGCGTCAATGACAACATCTTATTCAATTTTGAAATTACAAGTTGCGAATTGGCCGTAACTCTCTAAAATCATTTATTGTAAAAATCATCTTTGATTCATATATATACTATCAAAGTTTATTTTCAATCATCGTTCCCTGTAAGCAGGGTCAGGGGATAATACAGATGGAGCAATCAACCCCCCCCCCGCCCTCCCATGTTGTATTATTGCATGGAGCGTTGTGAAACTTCACCAAATGTGTTGCACCCCTGCTCAAATAAAGAATGCCAAATTAAAGTCCAGTGAATTAAACAGATGATAAGTTTACTCA
>BQKZ01002019.1:38328-63931 GCA_036244855.1 Temnopleurus reevesii
GACCTGGGGGCTGGCACCCCAACGCCCCTAATAAGGTGTGCGCAAGTAACCAATCTGTATGATAAAATTAGTGAACTGGATTGAGTCGTACCTTTTGTCTTCTGTAACCATCGTGTGGGATACTGAATGAGTAGCCCTCGGGACATACATCCTCCGTGATCGTGTACGGCCCCATCATAGTGCTCATCATCCAGACCTCGTGATCGGTGTCGTGCTGGCAGGCGTAGTAATGTTCTTCAGAGCAGTAAGATGATACATACCAGCGATGGTCGGAGCCCCTGTGATTAGATTGGAGTTAATTCAATAAATTCAATGTGATTTTCAATATTTGTTTGATATCATTTCATTTTACTTTCTATAGCATCGCGCTCATCATCCAGACCCCAGGATCGGTGTCGTGCTGGCAGGCGTAGTAATGTTCTTCAGAGCAGTCAGATGATACATACCAGCGGTGGTCGGAGCCCCTGTGTTATGTTAATTTCATTCATTTTTCTGTGCAATTATTTGATTTGTGCCCACATAATTTCAATTTACATTCCACAAAGAGAGAATACCAACAAAGCAATATTGAATATTGATCGATTTGGTTATACAAATGACGGTATTTGAAGAGAATCATTACACGGCTTTTTATAATAAATCATTTAGCATCATCATTATTTTACTTGTTTATGTATTCATTAGATTTGTTTTAACAGGGTATGGTCCCATTAATAAGCAAGGTACTGTTCTAAATGGGGCCTTACTCATACTGATACCTGTAACAAATGTCATCATTGTTATTATCACCACCACCACCCCTATCACCATCATCAGTATCGGGAGGCCCTCTACAAAGGTTCCGATCCTAGTCTTATTCAAGTATGGGTTGATCGTATCTATGTATTTGATCACGACCATTCACCATCATCACCACTGATCATTATCACCAACACCACCAACATCGTCGTCCTCCTCCTCCTCCTCCTCATCATCATGTTATCATTATAATCATAACCATCATTCTCACTACCACCACCATCATCGCAGCCACCACCATCCTCACCACCATCACCACAACCACCATCATCATCATCCCCATCTCCATCATAATTTTCTTCTCCATGTTGCTTACTTGAGCATATTACATAATAAGCATAACACAACACCACCATCACCATCACCACCACCACCACCACCACCACCACCACCACCACCATCACCACCATCACCACCAACATCATCTTCATCCTCATCATCATCATCATCATCTTGTCATCATTATAATCATAATCATCATTATCACTACCACCACCACCACCACCATCATCATCACCACCACCACCACCACCACCACCACCACCATAACCACAACAACCATCATCATATACTTACTTGAGCATGACACACGAGTCATAAGTGAGTTCTCCACTCGGCTGGCCTTCAGCCCAGGTCCAAACACCAGTCTTGATCAGCTCTGGATTTATCATGTCCATAGTAGGGTACTGGATTCGACACTTTACATACTCCGTCAAGTCTTTGATCGATCCCACGGTATCCTCACCACTGTAGTATCTATTGATTTAGATAGAGATGAACAGGTTCAATATTTAAACAGTGACAGCATTTATTGTCCAACTTTTGGTTCGGAAAAAAGAAAATCTTGAAATTAAAAATAATGTTGTCACAGTCACATATCAATATTGCAATATTCTTAAATTAAATGTATTATTTATTCCTTTTAACGGTTGACAAAGTATAATATGAAGAACATCTTGACAGTTGAAATGTTTGAAGAATGAGGAAAATTGCGTTAGGTAGCGGGTTTAGAAGTATAAAAATGAGCACAAAATGTTGGTGTGCTAATAAATGGAGAAATACAAAATAATTTGCGATAAGAAGTATGAGTGATAACTTCTAACTTTTGTTAGATACTACACCCCCCCTCTCAACTTAATTGAAGAGATCCGCTTCAACCAAAAAGGGGGCAGCTGAAAAAAAAACTCCCTTCTCTTCTCTTTTCTTTGCTTGTCAAACGATGAGAGGCCCCAAAGGGTCCACACTTTGCATTGAGACAAAAACCCAATTTAGGGGCCGATAATTTTTTTTTAATTAATTTTTTATTTCTTTCTCTTTTGGAAGAAATTTCTTTCACAAACACTGTAATATCAAGATACATGGAGTCATCTGGTTTTATTTTATAACCTGCTAATTTTATCTAAATTTCACTAGTTGGTAAATATTTCAACACCTACCCCTTTTCGACAAGCGGGAAGTTCAAGCTATCACTATAAACACGTACGATGTTTGTACTATTTCGACCGCTGCACTCCGGATAGGATGTAAACTGAAATATTAACAACAACATAGTCAAAACATAATAGATATAAAAATTAGTAATTAGATTGGGTGTAACAGGTATAAGAGAATAAACATATGGCCGGAAATAAATGATGAAGGGAAAGAGGATAAAAATAATGGGATATAGAATACAAGGGTAAATTGCCATCTCGTCCAATGCCATCTCGTCCAATGACCGTTTCGTCCAAACGCGCTTAGTCCAACATTACTTCGTCTATAAACATTTCGTCCAATAAACATTTCGTCCAATTGCCGCTTTGTCCAATATCCCGCTCGTCCAATAGCCATTTCGTCCAATAGCCATTTCGTCCAATAGCCAAATGGTCCAATAGCCAGTTGGTCCAATTGCCACTTGGTCCAATTGCCAGTTGGTCCATTTGCCAGTTGGTCCAATTGCCACTTGGTCCAATAGCAAGATTGACGCTTTAATTCCATTTATTTTCTTCATTTTTGCATCTTTGTTGATTATTTCATGTATCTGAATATAATAAGATAAGACAGACAGCTGTTTGAGAATTGTTTCAATTATGCAGCTGCAATGATAAGCAATTTCTCAAAACAAAATGCGCAAGAAACAGTATAGCTTTAATGTTTATACCTAACATTTATTAGGCTCTCAATACTGCAGGTAAATTAAATGGGGAAATATAGTGACAATCAACTAAATAAATGCAAATGGTGTGCACCTCCATTTTGATAGGCTCTTTTGAGATTGTATAGTCCCAAGGCTGGGATTATTTCCTTCTCATTGTTTCGGTCATTGATTGCTGCCACCACCACGCCAAAAAAAAAAGAAAAAAAAAAAACTACAAAAAACAGCATGTGTACAACTGACTACTTAGCATGTCATTCCCTACTCACAAAAGTTAAGATTCACTCGTAATTATTTCAATCAATTTTTAATCAATTTTTCCTATATCTGGAAACAGTTGAATATGATTCTTATAACATTGTGAAACATAGGGTATTTAGTTGCAGACATGGATGAACTTACTAATTGAACAATGTCTCGAGGAGGTAAAGGGTAAGATAGGTAGAGAGTAAGCGAGAGAGATAGGAAATAAAAAAGGAGGTAAATGGAATGGCAAGATAGAGAGATAATATAGGGAGAGAGTAAAAGATAGATAGGAAAGGACAAAGGAGGTAAATGGAATGACAAGATAGAAAGATAGGTATAGAGTAAGAGAAAGAGAAAGGAAAGAACAAAGGAGGTAAATGGAATGGCAAGATAGAGAGATAGAGAGATAGGTAGAGAGTAAGAGAGAGAAGGGAATCATTCGGGATGGAGACTTTGTATAACCATTTTTTTTACCCCTACCAATGTAATGTTCAATTGGACCAACTGGCAATTGGACCAAGTGGCTATTGGACCAAGTGACTTTGGACCAACTGGATATTGGACCAACTGGCTATTGGACCAACTGGCAATTGGACCAACTGGCTATTGGACCAACTGGCTATTGGACCAACTGGCTATTGGACCAACTGACAATTGGACCAACTGGTTATTGGACCAAGCGGCTATTAGACGAATTGAATAATGGACAAAGTGGTAATTGGACGACCTAATGTTAGACCAAACGTGTTTGGACGAAACGGTCATTGGACGAGATTGCATTGGACCAAGTGGGGATAAACCAATACAAGCATGATAGATAGAAGATAAGATAATACAATAAATATGATGAAGTTAGAAAGAAGCAGAGAAAGGGAAAGCAAACGAATATTGAATTCGGGACAAATGTGTTTGTTTGTGTGTGTGTGTGTGTGTGTGTGTGGGTGTGTGTGTGTGTGTGTGTGTATATATATATATATATGTGTGTGTGTGTGTGTGTGTGTGTGTGTGCATGTGCGTGCGTGAGTGTGTGTGTGTGTGTTTCATTACATGTGTGTGTGTATATGTGCGGGCGAGCATGATTGAGTACGAACTTTCAAAATAGTGTTTATGTGGGTGTGGGTGTGGGTGGGTGTGTTTGTGTGTGTCATAATGCACCGTAGTTTATTTGATAATGCTCACTTACCAGGTTTGTTCTCAGATCAGCATCAAAGTACAATGGATGGATGTAGACGTCACCATGAGTAAAGAACCCATCAGTACCACCGGCTGCTATCAGAACATGCTTGCCATCCTGTTTGGTTTTAGAAATGACACAAAACTTCAGTAAAATATTTCAATTGGGTAAAACAAAGCGTGACTAATCTATATAGAGGCACGTAAAAAAACAAAATATAGAATACTCATTTCGTAATCTTGATGACCAACCTTTCAGCAAACGAACTTGCAGAGTGAGCAGGAATAATGGTTAGATATGCTAGACTTCTTTATGGTCAATCAAAAAGTTTGATCTTTTAAGGCTCACTTCATATCATAAGTTCATCAGGTGGTTTATATAAAATGTGAATATTTACAGCAATTTAGTCCATCTTTAAAAGGAAATAGTTTGAGTAAGATACTGTGCATGATTTTTGGCTGTCAATCGAGAGCAAGTCCAACAATAGTTCAGTCTAGATTTAAAAAAATAACATTGACCTGAAAATGGGTTCGTTTGAACGAAACTCCATCTCGCTCTCTATAGAATAATGATAATAATAATAACAATGATAATAATAATAATACTTATATAGCGCAGAAACTATATTGATATAATTCTACTGCGCTAAAAAAAAAAAAAGACTCTTATTTAAGTAAAGACATGAGTGGTAAAGTAGACTTATAATGGCGTATCAAAAAGATATGTTGTTTTAAGTTTTGATTTGAATGTGTTTAGTGAGAATGAATTTCGTATATCAAAAGGTAGTGTATTCCAGAGCAGAGCTTATGGGGCAAATTTGACCCGAACTTTGATCCCCCCCCTCCCCAAATGATTCATATCATTTCCGAAATGTGGCCCAGAATGTTAAGGAATGTTGCAGCTGTCTATACCTACCTCTCTCATCTGCCTAATGGTAGGCCATGAGCCACCGTACGTGTCGCTGAGATCAGATGGAGTAAGAACACGTGTACCGAACGCCTGCTCAATGATGCCATTCACCTCATCATCGTAGCCCTGATCAGACTTCTCCTACATAAACCAAAATTAACGTTATAGTAAAACGTATTAGAATGGCAGTAAAACGTCAGAGAACGAAGTAAAACGTTAAAGAATTAAGAAAAAGATCATAAATCAGAGTAAATGAATTAAGAAAAAGATCATAAAACAGAGTAAAAAGAATTAAGAAAAAAGATCATAAAACAGAGTAAATGTTCAATAACGGAGTGATATGTTATTGAACCTTTTTTTATACGTTATAGACCGGAGCAAAATGTTATTGAACGGAGTAAAACGTCAAAGAACAGAGTAAAACGCCATGGAACGGAGTGAAACGTTATAGAACGGAGTGAAACGTTATAGGACGGCGTTAAACGTTATAGAACTGAGTAAAACTTTATAGAACGGAGTAAAACGTTATAGATTGGAATAAAATTTGAAACGACACTGACACACAAATCTGAGCGTGAAATCCATTTGGTTTTGGGTCACTCATTTTCCTTGGAAACTTGGAGAATAGTTGCTATTATCTGAAGCACGCAAAATACTGGAACCTACAGTCGTGAAACACAGCTGGGTATATTTGTCATTATGCTCACCTGTATGAAATCATTGATGTGCTGTGTTTCATATTTACTGACTTTCGCTTTACAACACGAACGTTGATTTAAGACGTTAGATCTATGGAGAGCAAAAGTGGAGAATAATGTGCTCTCGAATACAATAAATCCTAGGGGCCATACAGGTCACTTTGTTTAGAAAATAACAACCTTTACAGAATGCGTAAATGACCACTTCGGCAAGCGAAAACACACGACTCTCCAAACGACTGGTGACCCTTTCCAGGTGGAATTTAGCGCAAAGGGTCACCAATCGTTCGTAGAGTCGTCTGTACCTCAACGAAACATCTATCATTTTCTTCTTCTTTTGTAATCACTCTCCCAATTTCTCTCTCTCTCTCTCTCTCTCTCTTGAAAAAAAAAATGAAGTGCGATGTACTCACGTTGAAATAAAGGCGAATGATTTCATCTTGATTTTCAGGCCGATCCAACCAGTCTCCTATATCTGTAATGAGATCACTGAAGAGCATGTGATCAGCCTCACATTTACCAAGGTACTCATGGGTCCCCAAGTGACAAACTCGCATCTGAGGGAAGAAAAGAAAAGGCTCTTTCTGGTTGTAACCTAAGTCAATATGTAATATTCTCAATATGAGACTAATGTAAAATGTAATCAAAGATGACAAACAAAAACTAGATATTTAAAATTTGATACAAAGATATGACAAAATATTTGCTTACACATTTATAAACGTTTTCGGAAAATTTGGTAAAATTTCAAATCTTTTTTTAAATTCCATTGGAAATGAAACAGGATTTTGTAACAATGCGATTGCTATGTTAACATAAAGGCCGATATTGAACCGTGTCACAATTCATTTTTCGAGTAAAAATTATTTTAAATTTATGCATATGGTTTATTTAAATTATTTTCTCCATTAAGGTGACCCAAGAGGGATTTTTGTAAAGAAAATATGTACAATGTAATTAGCACGATCGATTAATATTCATACAAATTATATTCCTGAACAATTTGTTAATTTATTAAATTCGATATCATCATTGGCATCCGTCTGTCTCGGGAGACAATGGAGAATGCGCCGTATTAACGTGTCATTTAGTTGTGGAGCTGGGTGTGACTGTAGAGTCCGATCCTGGAGCGGAAGATCCTATTACATATGGTGCAGACGAAGACGGAGTCGTTTGGTGATACTACATCTGCTCTCTGACGTCTGCGTGCTCGTCTGTCTGCCCACAGCTCCTCTCTCTTCTGCTCAGCTGTCTTAATAGCAAGCTTGGTAGTGGTCCGAAGGCTCCGGCCTCTTCATTCTGGGGGTGTTACACTTCGTTCCTCGCTCCATGACCCCCTCCATTTAAAATGGAGGGGGTCATGGAGCGAGGAACGAAGTGTAACACCCCCAGAATGAAGAGGCCGGAGCCTTCGGACTAGCTTGGTAGCGGCTCGCCAACTGCTGCGGTCTTCTGCAAGTGCTTCAAGGTGAGCTGGTGCAATGCCGCCCGCTTTCAGGTCCCGCTTGCACACATCTTTGTAACGAAGTGATGGCCTTCCTGTTGGTCTGGAGCCAGTGGCAAGCTCACCGTATAAGATGTCCTAGGGGAGTCTGCCGTCATTCATGCGGGTGACAAGGCCAAGCCAGCGCAGACGTCTCTAGGTGAGCAGGGCAAACATGCTGAACATTCCTGCCCTTTTCAAAGTGTCTTTGTTGGGGATGTGGTCCTGCCATGAGATGCCAAGAATCCTTCTGAGGCAGCGTTGATGGAAGGTGTTGAGCCTGCGCTCCTGCCGGGCGTAAAGGGTCCAGCTCTCACTACCATACAGTAGTGTGCTCAGCACACAAGCTTTATAGACCAAGATCTTCGTCTTGGTGGTCAGCTTGGAGTTCTCCCACACTCTCTTTGACAGACGAGCCATTGCTGCTGATGCCTTGCCAATCCTGGAGTTCAGTTCGTTGTCCAGGTTGAGGTTGTTGGATATGTTGGAACCAAGGTATGTGAAATTATCCACAACATCTAGAGTGCAGTCGCCGATGGAGATGGAAGGGGCGGCGGGACTGACATCTTGGCACAAGATTTTCGTCTTTTTGATGCTGATCGTCAAGCCAAACTAGGAACAGGCATGCGCAAAGCAGTTGATGAGTTCCTGAAGTGCAGCCTCGGTGTGTGCCGTCAAGGCGGCATCATCGGCAAACAGCATCTCGCGTTAATGTGACCCAAGAGAGATTTTTGTAAAGAAAATATGTAATTAGCACGATCGATTAATATTCATACAAATTATATTCCTGAACAATTTGTTAATTTATTAAATTCGATATATCCACTGTGGAAACATCACATTTAATACATAGATGAACATTGAAGCATAGGCCATTAAGGCCAATAAGACAGGACATAATATAATTAGGATAAATGCGAAAGAATATCGGTATACTAACGGGCAGGAAATACATATTCAGAATTGAATAAGAAACGCCTCTAAATCTAAATTCATCATTATCATCATCAAGGGGGGGGGGGGTAGAGAAATAAAAAGTAAGATTGCTGCTTACCGCCCCATAACAGTACCAGTTATCAATCTCTATACCTCTGAGACCCATGTTGAGCTGGTCGACTATGGTGAATTCATGATTAGCAATCGATGTACAATTCTCAAGATACGGGGGTGGCCACACACAGGTATCATTAGCTGAAATTGAGAGCAGAAGGAAATATTGTGGAACCTGCATCAGCGGCCAACTGTATATTACAATCATATTTTTGTATGACATTTTTCATGTTTTGATGTTCTAATCAACTAAAATGTTGCCGAAAAGATTATTACGATAAACTTTTATCATATCCCTCTCTTTTGACCGAAATATTGCCTTATCCCAATAAAAACAATTTAACGATACTTGGATTCTAGTTTGCATATTTATACATCATTGGGAACTATGTCTCGCAAGCATGCCACAAGCTTTGTGCTTAAGGATAAACAGTTATACTTATATAAAACTGTCATAGTCGGTAGTTTACCACTGTCAAGTGATGATAATCATTCAGAAATATATTTACAATACACTTAGTGCTTTGGATCGCAAATAAATAGATAAATGAATAATGAATTATAAAGTATTGCACTTTTCGGGGGGAGTACAGGCTTCATACACCCATATTCTAAAATGCATGCATTATGTGACTCAATAAAATTTAATGAAAGGAAAAGAAGCATAAGTAATATTCACCTCCGTATCTCAGTCCATATGCTCTGGCCTGGAAACTATTATGAGACTGTATGATGAAAACCCATCAAAGAATAAAATAAGATAGGATATCTACCATATATTAGTGATAACATATCCAGTAATTTAGAATATAACTTATTGTACGTTTGGGTTTTTTTTAAAGCACAAATTTAAGAAAATGTTGATAGCGTTATTTGTTCATGCATATAACCTGAATGAATAATAGGAAATGTGCCTTTGAGGTCGTTCTGAAAAAAATGTCTGAAATGACATCTGAGATTTTGAATGGTATAATTTCATTTGTTACTCAAACTCATATTCAAAGAACATTATAAGTATTAATTATGATATAGACTATGAGGAGCCGGCAGGCGCCAACAATTTTGTAATTGATAATGTGCAAATTAAAAACAATGCATTGTGGCATAAGAAAAAAAAATAACATGACGATAGATGTTGTATAAGCTCAGCCAAAACGCCCAATGAGACGTTAAATTGTTTGGTCGGTCCCTCCCAGCGTTCAAGAAACTAATGTTAATTTGAAAACAAATAAAACTGAGTACACATACTTATCATTATAATCGTGTTTATGACATTCTTGAACGAGTCTCAGTGAGATTACGAACTATTTTAGTGATAGAAAACTTAAAATAAAAACACAAAGAAAAAAACTTACGTCCAGCATAATGAATTGATCAAAGGTGAAATCGATCTAATGACATAAAATAAAGATAAACAGAAAACATTGTTGACATGTCTTTAGAAGAAAAAAAGAACATCGTTGTTAAAGTGTCACTCTTATTTGTTTATTTGGTCGATTCCACAATAAAAAATGTCTCATATAACATAAAAGGCACATTATTTTCAATCCTGCATGGTGACCTGATTATGATATCCAATGGGATAGGTCAATGGTCACCAGGAGAACTTTTTTTTTAATCTGAAATAGCTGGAAAATTAAATATGTTGTAATATAATTATGGTACATAGAAAATTGTACTACTTTAGAGGAAAAATAGTTCATTTTTTTGGAAAAACAAAATTTCCCAGGTGAAATATCAGAAGATAATGAATTTAAGATTATAGCTGAGAAGATTATTATATAAAACTCCATTTTTAGTTATTCGTTATAACCGAAAATATCATAAAATGTCACAATATAGAATCACCCATATTAATTCACTTATATTCATTTATTTATTCAGGTTTCCGCTATAGAAACAGGGTAGATCAACATATGGTAGATGCAAGTTATTAAAAACTGCTTTTCAATCTTCATTTTTGCCCTTAATAATTTACATTATATCCTATAGTATAAAGTGACATCCTGGGTTGTGTTTCATAAAGCTATTCGTTCGGTACTCACAACCCTGCATGCGAACGACTGGTATTTTTTCCTATTCTCAATAAGCGTATCTTTGATAGCACCTGAGAAAAGGTCACAAATCGTTCGTAGAGTCGTGAGTACATCTTCAAACATCTTTTTTTTAACATGATCCAGGTGATATGCGGAGAGTATACTCTCTGGGCATAGGGTCAGATCTTGCTATAAAAATATGAAGGAAAATTTAAAAAGTTTGAAGATCACATGATAATAATGATAATGATTAAAAACATATACCTGCAATTCTCGCTGTGTTTTCAATGCATGCTGCATCCATGGATCGATTGGAACGGTTTCCTGCTCACAATGCCCCCAATCTGTACACTATAAAAACAGATGTATTCCATAAATAAATAAACCATTATTCTAACATAATCACATAATATCTGACAGATATTAAAGGATAGTATACAAAAGAATAGAGAAATCAAAAGTAGTTGGAAATTATATTTTTTAAATATCTAAAAGTATTTTCCCCTACTTATGACATGTTCACAAATAATTATGTTGACAATGAGCTCAACTGTAAATTTGAATTAATCACAACCTTCTTGCAATGCCTCTTAATAAGAAACAAAAATGCACACAAAAGAAAACCAAACATCATAACGGCTCAAAATAAAGAGGTTAAAAGTTCCTTTATCTATTCTCGATGGTATAAACCCTGGTGTAATAGTGTAATGCTAAAAGTTCTTGGTTAGAATATGAAATAGATATTACGTCGAATTAATAGCTAAAAAGTTTTTAAATCTAAATTGTTGCTTGTTCCACTTGCTATTTCCACAACTGATACTCTATACATACCTCATCGCATCCAGCTTCGACACTGAGTTCGGATGTACATTCTGCGGCATCGATGTATGTCGGAACAACCTGAAGTGAGACAAATACACATTTTCTTGTAACTTAAAATACAGAAATATGAATCATCAAGAAATATTTATAATTTCATCATGCAGGTATTATCATAACGTATTACGATAAAGAGGTTTATCTCCGTTCACTTTTAACTTATCTAACGGTATTGAAAGTTTAGGGAGTTTAAAGTTGTTGAGATAAACATATACAATAGTAAGCATAATGTCCTGAAAACATATGTCCTAAAATGTCTTGAGTTTAAAATACATTTGATTTTTCTTAATTATTATCATTCAAAATTGGGTCAAATAACAGTTTATTTCTTAACAAGTTTTGATCTAATCGAGCTTCAATAAATGTCATTTTTAAAATTATGTTTCATTCTCGATGTAATTGTTTCTTTTCTCATTTCCCAAAGAAGAAACAGTACAATGTAATTTTAGAGGTTAAACGAATAACTAAAATTTTAACTGAAGCATCTTCCTGTAAATTTGCCAATAAAACATTGAAAATATGGAAGATCATTTTATTTTATCAAATGATTAACTTTCTATTCGCTCAAAGAAATTGTGGAATAAAATACATCTAAAATTTTAATATTGAAACAAGAAAACAAACAAATCAACAAACATCTATTCGTTCAAGCAAAGAACAAAACATTACAATCAGAATAAACCAAAAAAAAATCATAATATTACCGATATGTACAAGAAGAGGAAGATGACCGTCCGGGACACAAACATTTTTGGGCCTTCTTACTCCGTCCTGGTGATGATGAATAAATGTTTAAGTTCTTCTAAATTGCTGCTGGCTACCCAAAACTTTAATGATGCTACAGCAAACATAAGGGTATTAAATCCAAAGTTCACGTAAGATTTAACTATAGATGTTAAACTCGACTTGTGAAAATTAAAGAGGTAAACTATTCGTTTAGGTATACTGCCATTAGGGATCACGTACAGACGAAACTCTTGAGCTTTTCATTTCGGGTTACAAACACTTTTTTTTATTTGTGTTAATGTTTGCTAAATAAAAGGGGATGACTGCTTAATAAAAAAATATGGATACAAAAGAGAAGGGAAAAATAAAACAATAAGCAATTTGTGATGCAAATATAAATGAATATGATGACAGATTAAAAGCTTTTTATCGTAGATGATGGTATGTTTTTTTTTATGTCTTTTAACGTTGGCAGTTATTGCTGCTGTAGAATTAAACATTGAGCCAATATGTTTGGGGGTGAAACTTGATATGATAAATTGTGGACAACATTAGTATACTAAATGTCTCTGACGGGACTGGACTTTGCAGTACAAACCGTGATCTCGGATTGAACAATACAGCAACTTTAATTCTATTTATTTGAGATAAACTTGTTGACAAAGTGCGTTTTTCACGAGTGCGTTACCGAGTAACCTAGTATACAGAGTAAAAAAAAATAGCTAGAGAGAGAAGCTGGCTAGGGGGCAAGGGGGCGCTCGTCGAGATTCGAATGTGGAAGAGATTCATGATGTATGATCAGTTTAGACATAATTTAGACACTATTGTTCAGCCTTTAACGCTTTCTTAAAATTTACCTATTTGATAGCCAGATATTGAAACCAAATCTGTGAAAAAAATAATCTCATTGCGTATTGATCATATTTCTATTGATTCTAAATAATCTTCTTTTTTTAATGTAATTGTCAATTCGAGAAAAAAACAAACTATACGCTGAACAATGGGAGAAAAACATGTGAACTCATCTAAAAATAGCCAAATTAGAGTTCACTCTTTGTGTCACTGACCTCCAGAAAACGACTGGTATCAAGTGTGATGATTAGCAAGCACTCTTTATACCAAGGCCATTTTAAAAGTTTACAACCAGAAATCTAGACCACATACCACCAACGCCAGTATGAAAATAAAAACCTCCCACAGGTTCAGAGTTTGGGAGGGGCCCCACCCCCTAAAAAAATAAAATATTTGATGGTACTGTTGACTTATAAGAAAAAAAACCCACAAAAGTAATTACTAAGAATGAAAGCGTCGTGGTGGAGTGGACCTGGCTCTCGCCTTTCAACCAGAAGGCCGCGGTTCGAGTCCCAAAAAAGCACCCATGGCGTTATCCACAAAGCTGCACTCTACCCAGGTGTGATTGGGGATCAGTAGGAGACAGCAGCACACTATCCGATGATGTTAGCACCTATTTGGCTGCCTTGATGATAGGCTTGAATTGCAATCCAGTGACCGGGTAGTAATATCAGAAGCACTTTGAGCAGTCAAAACTGACAGGAAAGGCGCTATATAAATCTGCACTATTATTAAGATTACATGAACAAAATCGAATGATCTTTTGCATGATTTCTTATAAATATTTGGCAGTTATAGGTGTTTATATCAGCCCTACCCTTGAATCAAATCTCATTCAATTTGATCAATTTCACTTATGATATAATTTGTTCAATACATATGTAATTCAAGAGTTTTTTAAAACTTCCTTGATGGTCCAATGTCTTCATTGTTTAATGTAATTGATTTGCCATATCTAATATGTAGCAGTTTGTAATTTGTATATTTGTTTCCATTGAAGTGCTGAATGAATTTCAATTTAATTCAACAATGTGGACAATTGGTAGATACTCAACAATACAGGCAATGTGATGATTATTTTTTTTTTTACGCAGAACAAATAATACAAAAACACACTCGTGATATTCACTATTACATAATTTTATTTAATCCAGATTTATACATCCTCCCTGTGTATACAAAGCAAGAAAACAATTGGGACAACTCCACACCATCACACAAAATGTTGAAGGCGAAATATGGGACAATAATGGCATTTGGAACCATCATCCATTCATTTTTACAAGCGGACTTCAAACTTTTTATTTTCACAAGGTGTCTATGACGACTTGGAGTACCATTCTAGCGATTTTCTCTCCATCTACAATTCATTGGGATGGGGGGGGGGCATTCAAATATTTATACCTGTCATGCAGCTCATGAATATTAATTTTATTTCTTGAAATATACATGTCTTTTATCTGTTCTCCCTGAATTCATGCAATCTATCAATCGTGATTAAAAAGGGCTTTCCAAAGAGGTATTTAGAAATAGAAATTGTAAAGCAAAGGGGCAGTACAAACACAGAAATTACAATTAAATTTCATTTTCTCGCTAAGTATACAATATAGCACATTATCTGTACAAAAAATAGTAAAGATGAATTTCTCTAAATCAGTACAATTAGAGATCTTATTATCATAATAATGTTAGACATACTTTGTATGATAATCAACTTAACAAAGAATAAACATAGAACATAACACTAACCACAATACTTCAAAATATATCTCCATATAAAATATGTAATATTGAAAGGAAATATAATATCTTAGAGAGGATCAGTATTAATTGTACGATACAAGATTAAATACATTAGATGACAGATATAAGGTGTGATTTCATTAGGAAAATGGTCATGTATTCTTGCAAGATTCAAAGCAATATAAATGATTCAATTATCATGGTAGAATTGCTTTCATCATTGTGTGTACTGTTTCATGTCTTGAATAAAAAATCATAGTTTTTCATCAAAACTGCTAATGGAATGTTTACTAGATAATTTTTCTCCAACTAAATTTATTGACGCACTAATATTTTGTGCATACTTGTATGAGCAATTCCACAAAATGTTACATCTGTCATTCTGTCCTAATCCCATTCAATGATATCCTTTGAAATCTAAACCTTTAGTGACATTTACTATCTCTTCCAAGCACATCAATTTTAACAAATTCCATACGAATAGTCACCCACTGTTCCCGTAACAGACATTAACAGGCTGTGGAATTGCCAATACAACAAATTAATCACTTATCATTATCAAACACAAGATTGATCTTTAAATGATTAACTGAATTGCTGATTGCTTACTTTACCCTAGTTAGCTCAGTTCACAAATTTTCTTATTATCATCTGCACTATATTGCACCTGAAGAGTAAGAACGAGCTAAAGTGCAAGGAGCGAGTGTAAATCAATGAGCAAGATCTGTTGATATACAATGATTCAATGCCCTTTAAAGCAAATTACAAGAAACAGAAAAATAAAACATCAGATATAGAGAAGGCCCCAGTCCCATAGGACCCTGGAAGCAACACGACTCACCACGACTCTTTGTTCGGAGGCAGTTATCTGTAAACTTAACAAAGAGACATGTTCGATCGTGTTGCTTCCTGGGTTCTATGTGACTGGGGCCTAAGCATACGCTGTGCATTAAATCTTTACTTGCTGACAATCTGGGTACAAGTTTTCCATGTAAATTCCATGTAAATCTCTGATCTTTCCATTAATAAGAAAATGATATGTCTCGCACCCTCCATTTCTACTTGAATATTCTAGACAATAAAACAGGTTTGTGGATCAAGCTCATACAAAAAAACTATTGAAGGAAAATAATGAACACAAAAATATTCTTTGTTATTCAAATTCTTGCATACAAAATCATGCAGACTTTGATTATTTCAAGATTGACATTTTGAAGGCCAAATGCTTGTATACTTCATGAAATGAACGCTTCCTTGTTTGATTTGAGTGTAAAAGTTTAGATCAAGTCTGTTTGAAAGTGAAGAAAAGACCTTTATAATCGTGCATAACAGATAATAGACTCGCTTGGAATTCACTTTGATTCATCAACGGATGATGGGAATTGCCACTCCAAATATGCATGAACAAAAAACAGAGTGTCATTAGAGTATTACCAGAGTATCATCAGAGTATATTATGCTTCTGGATGAGAGAGTACAATATTCAATGTAAAGATTTACCCAATTTAAAGATAGGGGATGCTTATTTGAATGCCTATATGCATCGAGTGTCAATTTGTACAAAAATCATATTTCTTTTTGTGCATCTGACTGGTCTCACATCCAAGCAACATTCGGACGGAAAACCCTCTCCCATTTGGAATCAGCGACAAATATTGAAATATTAATACCTAGTAATACATATCAATTGGAAATCACATCGAAATATCAATACGAAGCTTGCATGGAGTGTTAAAATTTGGTAGCTTACATTGCATTTGAGGTTGAAGTTGTTTATCAGCTATGGGCTTGGAGTAACGGTGACAGAGAGGAGGTATGAGGGAGCATTGGATTATCTACAATCGATATACAGCTTTATCTCCTTTCATAAATGATATCAAGCGACATCACTCTCTCTATTCACCAATAATATAATATGCACTAAATAGCACAGACATTTTGAGGAAGAGAGGAAATTAAAATCTGGCAAATTTCTTTACAAATGTACTTTACATGTACTTGATATAAATGTTTATTCCTTTTGCAGTCATTCACTTAAACACATTATTCATTCATGTACATAATGTAATGAGTGCTTTGTACAACCTATCAGCATAATTACAATATCACAACACAATCCTCATAATAATATAATAATTTGCTTTTTTTGTTTTATTTTTTGTTTAGTTTTCTAACAATTTTCATCTCCACCTCGTTCGGCTATATTCCCAAGAAACGAGCATTCCATTCCAAAAACAATGGAGATGAGTAAATGTTCCATAGACAATAATATGTAATCATACAAAAGGTCATAATTGGGCTAGAATAAACAAACATTCTACATGCAATGATAACAGTGCATGGAAATGCTTTCCAGCTGTAAATATGCTTCCCAAATCACACATATAAAAAAGAAAGAAAAAATAATAAAAAGCAGATCTGAATATCTAGACCAGCAGGATTAAATGAAATATAACAACCATAGATTTGATACTAAAATGATTGAAAGGTAAATTTTAAACAAAAGTTTGTTGAAAATAGTTACATGATGGTATTCATTTTACAGTAATACTAGCTACTTTAAGGAACAATTAATTTGATTAATTGATTTCATATAAATATGACTATGATGTAAATATCACATCTTGAAATGGATTCCATCTTGGAAAACATCGCATCTCCATGATCTTAAAGTTACCAAGTCAGAAAATAATTAGACAACAGTTGTGATTAAATGATTATATTAGTTAGAAAGTATAGATTGGACATTAAAATGATCTATCAGTGCTAGTACAAGAAAGTTAAATGGGAAGCTACTATTTACAGCTGAGGTGAATCTCAGAGAAACGCCTTAGACTCTTCAAATTTAAATGTCAAAGATTAAAAAAAAAGAAATAAAAGATAAATAGGGAAAAATAATCACCAGGAATAACATGAAAAAAAAAAAAAAAAAAAAAAAATGGGCAAATGATAAGATGTTTACAGTCCTCAGCACCCACAGCCTTCCGTTTTTGCCTTGCTATCGTTATCAAGTTTGATCTGGCTAGGGAAATCTTGGTACGTCGAGTCGTCTGGTTCTTGTGCGAGGGCGTTCTTGGCTATTGTTTGGAAGGCCTGTTCCACATTGATGCTTTCTTTAGCACTCGTCTCAAAGTAGGGGATGCTGTTTTTACTATCACACCAGCTTTGAGCTCTCTTGGCTGATACCTGGTGAAAAAAGAAGAAGAAAGAACATCAGCAAATCACTTCACAAACTTTATCAAATAGGGAACATAAAATATTGCATGTTTATAGGATACACGTAACAGGAGACAAGCCATTAATATGAGTGGTGTAACAGATCTGTAAAGTTATTATAATACAAAAAGTCTTAAATCACACCTGTAAAGTTTTATAATATGAAAATGAATCTACTGTTTGATTAAGATAAATCAAGAAGGATTATTATTTCATACAAGTCAAAGTTCAAGTGATAAAATATCCATGATTTGTAAGATTGAAATCAAAGGCACCAGTGATCAAATAAATGCACTGTAATGTTCTTGAACAACTTTTGAATAATAAAATTTTCATTGTGGTGTGTCGTTGAAATGTTTATGGCAAAAGAAGTAGCAATTCATTGGTTGTCATCTAAAAACCGACCCTATAAAAAGGGCCACAGAAAGTTGGTCACGTATGGGCAATGCATGATTAGAAAAATACAAAAATATATTCTAAAAGTGCCCCTAATTTTGCTTGGAAAAAGTTTTTTGTGGATAATTCCCCTTGGATATATGAGAGACAGAACAAAGTGTAAAAATGTTTTTTTTTACTTCTTCAGAAATATGCAAACAATAATATATTGATTTCTATGGACTGTTCAATGACCCAAACTGGAAAATTCTCTAAAGTAACTCAGTTACCAACATTCTTCATACCTTGGAGCCGTTCATGCGGAACATGTGAAACTTTCTTCCCTCCCATATGTTACCACTGATGTTATCCTACATTTTATGAATTTTACTAGTTACTCCAAGTCTACCTCTGCACTATAAAAAATGAAAATGTAGCTCAAAATGGCATGTAATTCTGTTACATACCGCCCAAGTGGAATTGTCTATATGAGATATACAACTTTGGACATGGAATGGAACATAATGAAAATTACCTTCATAGTTTGATTTGATTTTCATTGCTTCCTAAGTCCCATTTACATATGAAATGCTTTAAAATTACATTTTTACCCCCCAAAATGGCACCCCTTAGACAACCAAACATATTTAATTTTTACCAAACTGTAAATCTACTCACAATTCTGTTATCCAAGTCAACCTTGTTGCCTAGTACGACAAACGGGAAATGCTCAGGATCTCTCGGACTGGCTTGGATGAGGAACTCATCTCTCCAGCTGTCCAGTGATTTGAAAGAATTGGGTGATGTGACGTCAAAGACTAGAACGCAGCAGTCAGCTCCTCTGTAGAAGGCCACACCCAAACTCTGAAACCTATCTTGACCGGCTGTATCCCAAATCTACAGTTGAAATAAAAATGAACGAAAATGAGAATTTGTTTGTTTCTTGAAAAAAATAAAACAAAAGAAAAACAGTAAAATGAATCTAACCTGATTTATTCTTCGAGGTTGCAATTGCTGTGGATCATGTGAATCTATAGGCTCTTTACTATCAACATAATACAAATTCATTAACTTTTCTTTATGGTATTCTCTCCACTTGTTAGTAAGAATTTAACAGTAAGGTACCTCATGTAGATTATGGTGTTAGAAGCACCTCATTATCCCAAACACATGATATAAGAGACCTTCGTTTCATCCATCAGTCATAGTGTTATCCCAAAAAATTTCAATCATTATTTTTGGATCGAGCAAATGTGGTCTGATAAGTCTGGTTGGTGAAACTAAGCTCTTGTATATCATTTGACTGGGAAAAAAAACCCAGTTTTTAATGTCAAGACAAGACTAGCACTTGCCATAAACCAATCAGAATGCATGTTTAATTTTCAATTGACCACTAGTTTTCTCTTCACTTGAGGTTCTCTCATCGCTCATGATTTCTTCTTCTGAGGACAATTAGTTAAATGTACTCGGAACATCATGCTTTTAAAAAAAAATTTAAAGCTATTGCTCAGTCCTTTTATGGACTATTTCTTGAAAGATAACCCTACACCATATGGTGCAACCGCAAATATTTTTTTTTATGTCTACTACACAATGCGAGTTCTAGTTTTCTTCAAAGACATACTTGTTAACACAGTAACTCTACCATTGAGCTTTGGAGATACTAAAGTAATGTGAAGCACATAGAGCAGTTCACCCGATTAAGCGCTTTCTAAATGCCAGTCTATCATTATTGTTGTTATTATTATTGCAAAATCTCCTTGTACTGACATATACATATATATTGCATACCTGCATTGTGACAAATCTGTCATCAACCATGACTTCTTTTGTGAGAAAATCTGCTCCAATGGTTGCTTTGTATTGATTGCTGAACTTCTTGTTGACGTATTGGTTCATGAGGGAGGTCTTTCCAACACTGCAAGTACAAAATCACAATGGGTAATTATACAATTACAAATCATATTATAAACAATATTTATCAGCACTTCACATACTTTCAAATATTTATGTACATATTTATGTGTTTCGAAATGTCACCTAAGGCCGATTATACACTGTTGTTCGTTTTGATGAGCATTTTCCTTTCAACAACAAGTTTCAGTTAATGGCCAAAATTTAAATTGCATTATTGCTGTACACTCTTTGAATAAAACTATCTAATATCATAAATCATGCATTGTTCCTTCTAATTCAGAAAAAAAATTACCTCAAGTTTAGCCAGTGAATGAAAGTGAGAAGATTCTAACACAATGCATGTTCAAAGAAACTTCAGTAGAGCCTTTATTGTAATGAAGTTTCATATACATGTAACCAGATTCCTGATATTTTTGTTTGTCCAAGATTTTTGTATTCCTTTGTTTATCTACAGTGATATTACAAAATTCCTGATATAAAAAGTAATTTTTATGGCCCCCAAGGACCTCACTATAAAGAGGTTCCACGACACAAATGTAAATGATCACAAAAAATTAAAGGACCACAGAAGAATAAAATAAAAGCCACTCACCCGCTGTCGCCAAGTATGATGACTTTGAGAAGAACCTTCTTTCTTGAAGTCATTTTGTGTTCTGTGTTGCTCTAATATAAAGGATGAAATCTGGAATACAAACATAGAAACAAAAGGGGAAAAAGCGGTTAGATAATATGCTCTGTTGTATCCAATTAAAAAAAAAAGAATAAGCAAAAGAGGTAGCTAACACATAGTCTTTACAAAAAGAATCAAGTTATTGTAAATACATTGTATGAAGATACTCATCACTGTAATTATAGTGAAATATTACTTGCCATTTTCCATATTTAAAAAGCAATATGAATTTCTGACCTCATGATTAAGCTATTTGCAAAGTCTCAAAGTGTACAAAGTCTAATTTTCCAATGAAACAAGTACACAAATCAAATACATGTAGAAATGAATTTGATTAAATTTCAAACAAGTACTTGTACCTGTATGACATCAATTACAAAAGTAAACACCACATATTACAAAATTAATTTTCTCCAGCCTTTTTTGGTGAAGTGTAATGAGGTGAGTTTTATGCATTTTTCATCGTTTTGGGGTTTTTTTTCAGGGGGGGGGGCTGGTATTGGTGTTTAATCATTATGAATTTGAAGAATTGTTGATAAAGAATAACAAACCAATCAACACTGTAGATTATCGAACTGAATCCAAATATATCAAAGGTTCATGGACAACAAACAGAATTGTGGCTTTTACTTCCCCCATTAAAAGCAATGTGCTGACATTTATATTTCAAAATTGTTGTAGCTGCTCTAATTATTGCAATGTACTTGAATTGTGAAAAATTATTTTCTAGCACTGACCAGTATCATGTTTATAAGCTTTCAAAGAGACCGAGACACAAACAATATATTCATGTCACATTACAAGAGTAGATGGTACATAATTATTTAGATTTAACACTCATTGCATTTAGCTTTCATTTTTAGTTCATACAGACAATTTTAAACTATTGTATAGCACACACCTGTATTGATAGAAACACAGCACGAAGGTTTTTTTTTCACCAAGATCTTCTGTTTTAAACACACTTGGAAATAACATGTAGGACTAAATATGGCAATGTGTACTGAATGTAATAATACCTACTATTTCCAAGAATATTCATATTTTTGTGTAAGCAGTAAGTAATGTACGATGTTGTACATGCCATCTTACAAAATAAAAATGTAAGTTAAGACACAATCTAGGGGTAATGTTGACTGGTTACATGTACATGTACATTTTTTTTAAATTGTTGACTCTCAAAGTCACATGTTAGTTTGCTCCAAAAAAAAAGAAAAGAAAAGGAAATCCATTACTATAAGTTAATTACTTTTTCTACAGGATACATTGGATATCCTGTGCTGTTTGCAATTAGATTTTTAATGTCAATTCGTTGACCTTCTTTTTTATTTCAGCGAGATGGACTTTGCACATCATAGAGTTACACAATGCACATAGATTTTTGCTCTGAAAACAATTTTGGTTTGTTTACTTTAGATTGTACAAAGTATGACTGCAGAGCAACTTGTGTGTGAGTCACATTCTTTAGGAGCTCATGTAATGATCATACTTATGTAAATCTATATTTTTAACTTTGACATGTATGCATGCATTGATGCATGTATTTATACTGTACTGCCAATAATTGATATGAAGTGCTTCACAATGCCACAATCATGTGGAAGCATATCATGAGTTGAGCCACCCAAAAGAGTGTCGAAATCAGACACAAGAATTTGTGATATTTTTTCTTCAATTTTCTGTGGTGCCTGGCACAAAATGTTGACAACTAATTTCTATTGAATTACACAATTTTGTTTCTTTTGTCATCCTACAATGTTTAACACGTGTGCCATTCATTAATTCAAATAATTTTCTCTCCCCACAAATTAATATCATGTAACAAATTTGTTTTCCTTGCTGTCTTTTTATACTTTGTTTTGTCTCATTGTTCTTTCCTTCTACAATCATTTTCATCTGCTTTATTTTTGTTTCTTTCAGGAGATTTCATTAAACATGTATCTTCTTTCTATTGCAATTCCTAGGTGATTTGTTTTTCCTATTTTCATTGGCTCTTCTAATATGTCTCATTATTTGAAAATCTTGCTATTTCTTTTCATTATAATATCTTTTATCATACACTCAAATATTCCTTAATTTTTGCGTATTCAGATTTTCAGTCAGAAAATGTCAGTAAACATTTCAATGTACATGTTATAAACTTTTGTTTTTCTTCAGCTTTTAATGTTTTAGCACGGTTGCTTTGTCGTTTGAAAAATGCAAATATAGAACAATTTCATATAATGATTAATACACCTCACATTCATCAATGGATTCACCATTTATTTTTCTGCACTTCCCTCTGTAGGAATCCAGGGAGGTGTTTCACCAAGATAAGAAAGACTTTACGCACGACTTTACGTTCGACTGGTATCCCTTCTTGCACTGAATGCGCGTAATATTAGGAGTCATTACGCGCAAGAAGGGATACCAGTCGAATGTAAAGTCGTGCGTAAACTAAAAAAGTCTTTCTTATCTTGGTGAAACACCTCCCTGGGCAGTGTTTCACAAAGATAAGAAAGACTTAAAGAAAGATTTTAAGATCGACTGTTATCTCTTCTCGTGCTTAATAGTTCATAATAGTACATGCATTCAACTCAAGAATTGATATCAGTCGATCTTAAAGTCATGCGTAACTTTAAAAACGACTTGGTAAAACACCGCCCTGATGTTTGAGCGCAAGGTTCTGGGAATAATTTTACTTTCACACTTGATTGGCAGTTTCAGACATTGAGGAAACTTTTCAAATTCTTTACTACATGTTCCATGTGAAAAAGTTGCTACACAAAATATATTTTGAATAGCAATCTTGCTAAAATGAAAATGCATAGCAAATTGCGATGCGATACCAGGAAAATTATTCCCTGAGGTTTGTACTCTTCAATATCAATTCTCTTGCTGATCCCTCTATATACAGTAACACTGTATTAAAGATGACACTACACATTCCAAAGAACAAAGAGTACATGACCCTTGCCATTGAAATCATTGACCACCTTCAAACTTTTCAAAGATATGATTCAATTTTCCAAGTTTTGTCACTTTCTTGGAAGCATTTTCAAACGAGATGATGTATTTAAAGGTAGAAAACTACATTTACACACATTACGGTTATGCTTACAACTTGTTGTGTACCTCAGATATGCAAAAATAATAACCTCTATGAAGTATTTTGGTCGAATGTAGTCCAGAATATTTAATTCAAATAAAATCGATTCTATCATAATTCCTCTTGCCACCAACGGTATCGCGATACTCTTAGCGTATTACGGTACCACACAAACTAAAAACATTGTACAGTGCGCACTTCAATACACTGCCAAACCATGCGGAATACGCACTGAGAAAGACTCTTGCGCTATTGGTCAACGAGGGGTCAACGGCTGTTTTGAATTTTGAATGCACGGTCCATTAATTTGAGGCCCGGATGGAAGAATTATTATTGGAATTACTAAAAATGCGCCTATCATGATCAATCTTTGTGCTTAATTGATTGGTGACAAGTTCTAACATTTAGTACTCTTCAACATAACACAACAATCTTGGAAAGTCAAATTTTAGGTGATAAGTTCTAACATTTAGTACTCTTCAACATAACACAACAATCTTGGAAAGTAAAATTTTAGGCTGCAAAAGAAGTATTCTACCTTTGAGATACTTAAAAAATCTGATCAAGAGCTCATGATGATTGATGTCATATATGTTTGTGAATATGTATCTAGATACATAAAAAGTATTTTTTTTTAAATCACATTTTAGTTTCATTTTTAAGGTACTACTTCCTTAATAGTAATCTGAACTGTTTAATTTTTCCCCCTAGGCTTTGGTCTCAAAAGGAGAGCTACCTGTACACGTACAGTACATTGTGCATGTATGTCTACACATAGATCTTGTTACAAAGACTCAATAAAAGGCAGTTGGGTCTCAGTGCTACCTAATAAGATAAGTATTTGTAGATGTGTCTGCAGGAAAGTCTGCCTAGTAGTGACTCAACTACACTGTATCTCAATGATTAGAATTACATCAAGCTAGAATGGCACAAGTGACTTATACCATCTCCATCAAAAATTTTAAAAATAATAATCAAAAGAGTAAGAATCATTTTTAAATTAAAAATACCCCCAAAGTTTCCCCCTTTTAGAAATTGGAATAACTTTTTAACAGAGGAGTGTCCAGCATTGTTATTTAATATATAATGTTAATCAATTATCTGGCAAGTAATTGTTTAAAATCAGCATGATTAAAGATGTTATACCAGGCCTGGTTATATATGAGAGAACACACAGAAAAAATGACACATTTCAAAATTCACATGGGTATTTTGTACGCACTTTGTACCAATAATTATCTAAATTATGCTTTTCAAGTACAATCAAATGAAAATTCTGCTTTGACATCAATCTTTAGACTCTCATTCAAATAATCATGATGTAAGCACTATCATGGACATCATCTTGAGGAAATATAACTTAAAACAGCATCCTTCTGGCTAAGGGACTGTGTGGAAACTTTTGTGAAAGGTAGCATGTCATAAGTTGGGCATGCAAAAAAGTGGAGGATTAACATTTTTTCGTACGTTGCGAGAGGAAAAAGATTGTAGTTCAAGAATGCCTTGTCCAATAAGGCTAGTTAAGGTCTCATTTTGAAGCTAATGAAATGGACTACACATGTGATAAAAGTCATTGCAAGGTGAGCTTAGATGAAAAAATAGGAGCAGT
>BQKZ01002019.1:67667-86160 GCA_036244855.1 Temnopleurus reevesii
AAAAATATGTCAGTAATTTACTTCTAAACTTGCAGGGGTGGAGGAGCAGGTGGATGTGGAATCTGTACAAATCGCATGCAGTCATAACTGTACAATCACAAGCTTATTCTTGCATATGAATTGTAATAATGAATTGGACAAACTGTAAACTGAAAAGGTGTATTGATTGAGTTAAGAACATATATGTTATTGCTTTTATAAGCTGTGAAGACAAATTTTACTTTGAAATCTTCATGCCTATCCAGTAATTGTACAGTATTGTTTACATGCCTGTCTTAATTTTCAACGCAGTAAGCTTTTGTTGTAATTGGTCTTAAACAAATCTCATTGTTGGTAATATTCCAAAGAGGGACCCATTTATGTGGAACAACCCTTTTGCTTACTATATCTGAGGAGAATTTTTTAAGAAAATAAGAAAAAAAGATGATAATTTACGCAACAAAATATTGTTAAAATTCATTAAGTAATTACCATAAGTTATGAATGGTGCATGATCATGTAAATTGTACATTTCAAATTGAATTACATTAACAACGTATCCTCCAAATTTGAGAAAAATCCAATGAAAAATAAAAATTCTACAGCATTCTCATTAAATGTAGTCCATTTTGAGAAAAACGCAATTGAAAATTGTTAATTCCATAGACATGTGTACAATTAATTAACGTTAATTAGGCCTTGTTATAAAAATTAAATGGTTTTGAACATTGCAGATGGTGTTAATCTTCAGAGAATATCAATATATACAGCATATCAAAAAAAAAATTTGCCCTTTTTGACCATGTTAATGAAATTGGACCAACTTACGACATGCGACCATAAGCATTTTTGTCTAAAACCTGTATTTTACAGCTTGACTGTGAAAAGTGTCCAGATTTATGATAAAGCATCTAATCAGTAAAAAGCTAATAACTAACCCCAAAATAGGCACATTAAAAAGCATTACCTGAAAATTTAGTTCCTGGGAAACCCTCCATTCCAAAGCAATACCAAATTCTAAAAAGGGGGTGTTAAGATGCAAATTGACATTTCACTCAAGTAAATGCATCAATGTCTACACATTCGGAAAGCAGATTTTGCAGTGTCCATGCAAGAAAGCTTCACTCCTGGATAATTTGGATAATTGTTTCTTCAAAAAAAATTTCTGGTCTGCAAAAAAGTAAATTTCAAACAAGTTAAGAGAGTACATGTAGCTTGAACGTTTGTCCATCGAAAGGAATCGGTTTGGGTGTGTTCTTCATTTTCTCAACTTTTCTAAAAAATGCAAGATTAATGTCTCAATTAATTGCACACAAATTGCTTCACTTCTTGCAGTGAAAGCGCCTTGTACTTCATACTTTTCGCAAAGTACAAAATAAAAGATCTGTAGGGTATGGGCATCCTCCTCTACGCCGGGTTGCTCATCTGCGCCTCATTGATATACACGATGTAAGTCACGCGCTAATGAAATTAATACTTTTTCCTGAAAATCACCAACTGCGTGTAAAGTGAATGGGGTGCAGAGAAGGATGCCAAATCTTTTCAACTACAAAAATGAGAGGGGTGTATATTTAATCGAAAATGACATTGTTCCTGGTTACCTTTCAGCAAGATATTTCTCACACATACTCTTAAGGATATTTGTGATAACATGAGATCAATATTGAACAGGATATTCATTAACTTCATGAATGCTTTTTCAAGGTGTAAGTTTAGGTGCACAGATGTTAGACCTCTCATCAAAAACTTATCTCTTTTAAATGGACTTTTTTCACAAGCATTTTGGAGCGTTCTCTCACAAAATGATGTGGACCTACGGTTATTTTTAAAGAGTTTTTCCCTTTTAGATTGATCTGTAACACCAATGATCTGTACCCAAACCGATATTCTTCCCAAAAAAGGGCAAGGCCAATGACGATCTAAATGTTTATGCTGATGCTGGCCCCAGCCTTATGACTTGTCAAGCCGTTAGGGATTGTGTTAAAACGTACGCATTACACTTTACTGCGCGCCATAGATATAATTAAACCTACAGGACCAGGGGTGCTGGTGCTTATAGGATGTTTGGTTAAAATTCCCTTCAAAATACTCCAAACAAGGAGTTTTAGCTGGAGGTGTGGTCGGTAGGATGATCTCAAACTTAGATAGGCTACCGTATGAGCACCTGTTTCCTGCCATGGGGGTGTCACCGGCCACCAAACCTGATGCAGCTTGTCTATGGCGTGCACTTAAAGGGGAACCAGCCCCTGGACTTATCGTGCTCTCATTGAATGAAGAAAAATCAGATGAACAAAGTGTGAAAATTTGAGCAAAATCGGACAACCCGTTTAAAAGTTATGAATCTTCAAAGTCACAAAGTTATGACGTCCCTACTGCTGATGGGGATCCGTGCGATCGGCAAATTCGACGGAATCTGTGACGTCATGTCGGACAACTCCTCATTCACGCTGTATACAAAATGGCACATTTTCTCCCTTTTTTTCGGAAAAGTCAACAAAATACAAATTTTCGGTTGGGGTATAGTATTTCTATATCAATTCTACATGTATTTTGAGAAGAATAAGGTTTCAACCTTACTCTAAATTTTACATTAATAATTGTTGAATTATTCAATGTACAAAGTGAATGAGGAGTTGTCTGACATGACGTCACAAATTCCACCGATTTTGCCGATCGCACGGATCCCCATGAGCGACAGTGATGGTCAAATCTCTGTGACTTTGACAATTCATAAAATTTTGAACAGGTTGTCCAACTTTGCTCAAATTTTCACACTTTGTTCATCTGATTTTTCTTCATTCAATGAGAGCACGATAAGTCCAGGGGCTGGTTCCCCTTTAAGTTAAATGCGCGCGCATTAATAAGCGCACTCACGCTTAAACATAATCCCTATGGAGGCTCAAATCACTAGGCAGGTGGTCTGAAACACCCGCCCCATGTCGCTTGGCCGTCGCCGATTGCTGCGCGAATATACGGGCGCCATTCATTAAGTTATGCACATCAAATAAAAGCCCAGAATTTCGTCTAAATTATGACCTGAAAATAAACTTGAAATGCTGGATCTTGTGACTTGTGGAAAAGCAAAACTGCTTAAGCGGCCAGACACTGGAACTCATACGATAATTAATTCTTTTTTTCAAGAATTCTTATTTTATTTTGTGGGTGTGGATAACATTAACAAAGCGAACGATGATCGATCATTGATCTAGGCTATATCTGATCTTCTGTAAACTCACAGTATAAGTAATATGATTTCATAAATAAATCTACCAGTTACACAAGTCGCAATGGCAAAAAAAAAAACACCTTTTACATTTCATACAATTCAACAAACATTCACAGGCACTGCTCAACATCACACTCACAGCTCACTCGCAAATTTGTAACGCAGTTGCACTTTTTCCACCAAAACGTTGACTAGTATCACATTCGATCCTCATTTTACAACTGAAATATAGTAAAATAAGCGAGTACGATTGAATAAATTTTTGGTCAAACGTATCTTGTACTTACCTACAATATCAAAGAAATGGTAAAGATATATTTAAGGAACTTTGTCGGATGCTATTCACAGTCTTTAGACAGAACATCAGTGACGATTTTTCATGGAGTTTGCATCAATATGTCCGCAATGGAGGTCATAAGATCTGTGACGTCATGGTAGAGGGCTCCGCCAGATGCTAGTCTTTGTAAGGGGGCCCTTGTATGGAATACAGTACTCATTTTAACCTTTTTAAAATATGATTTTGTCTTTGAATTTGAAATAATGAATATTTAATTCATGTAACTGATGGTGCATAAAGATTTGCATGAATTCATCATGTCTAAGTGATATGTAAATAAATTTTAATTTACTATAATATCCTTATTCATTAAAAACAGTTCATCTGATAAGACTAAAGACATATTGGCGATTATTGTGAAAATCTGTCCGTTTTTGGATGATAAAACATGCCATTAGAGAAAGGACAGTGGGTATTTCCTTGTAGACCTGGTGTCATTTGGAAATTCGCATCTAAAGCAACGATATGTACCACATATATTCTATCAAAATTTTGGTTTTGTAAGTAAATATTCAAAAGATTTTTACTGAAAGTAATCAAAAATTTTTTATTGCAGTCCCACATGTTTAAATATATGTGAGTAAGTAACGCCTATTTGACTGGTAGCTTTAGCTTATCCAGCTCATTCATTTCAAATTTCAAGTTTTCATGTGATGAATAAGTATAAGTATATTAGAGTCTATCCAGCCAATTTTCATTATCCAAATTTTATCAAATCACATCAAATTTTACATCGGACAAGTCAAGAGTATCAAAATTATTAATATTGACACCTTTCTCAATAATGCCAATTAATTAGGATTAATTTCAAGTTTAACCAGGGAGTTGTCACAACTCCCTGGTTTAACAGATTGAATCTTTGCAGGAAACTGAAGTTAGAGCCAAATTTCTGTAGTGTTCACTGACAGTGCCAGTGGTTGTCAGATCGGCTGAACGTACATTACAGCCATTTGGGCGCTAATGCACTTTGGTATCCAGCCTAAGTTAGGGTATATAGGGTTTAGGGTTAGGATTTAGGGCTAGGGTTAGAGTTTAGGGTTAGGGTTAGATTTAGGGTTAGGTTTAGGGTTAGGGTTAGGCTTAGAATTAGGGTTAAAGTTTGGCTGGATACCAAAGTGCATTAGCGCCGAAATTTGGTGCGAACTTCAGTTTCCTGCAGCGACTTTGCAAACGGGACGAACGCCAAAGATTGAACCGTTTAAACTTGAAATAAATTATAAATGATTGGCATTATTTAAAGTGAGAAAGGTGCCAATATTATCTATAACAATTTTGATAATCTCAATGTAATTTTTATGTAATTTCATAAAATTTGGAATGCATGCAGAATCAAAATGTCCACATTGTACTTGAAGAGAAAAGTGCAATTTTGTCTCCTTTTCTAGAAAAAGAAGAAAATGTGAAATTCTGTGTACAAAGTGAATGGAGAGTTCTTCATTTTCGCAGCCATTTTGTGCTTGGACATTGCCAATTTGGGGAGCCCATGAAGGGTGTAAATCAAAACTTTGAAAATTCATAACTTTTGAATGGATAATTGTCTGATTTTGCTCAAATTTTCACAGATTGACCATTGTATTTTTCTTCATCCACTGAGCACACAGCAATGTCTGGGTGAAGTTCCCCTTTAAGTTTGATGTTATAAGACAGACTAAGTTATGATAATAATAATAATACTAATGATAGATAATCATAATAATAATAATGATAATAATAATAAAATAATAATAATAGTAATGATAATGATAATGATTTGTCTTATTTACCCAGGGTAGCCGCTTCAGTTTCAAGAAACTGTTCTCCCAGCAGGCCCTGCAATAACAGAATTATTATTTTTACCCCATTCATTGTAAACTGTAAATTTCTTCATTTTCTACTTCTCCTTTTCTCTCTTCCTCTCACTCCCATTCTATCACCTTGTTTAATTATTGATTTTTTTTTCTTATCTCTAAGACCTATGCACCACTTTTGCGCTCCCTTTTCCATTCCACTTGTATGCTTGTACTTCTTCCTCTTTCCCTGTGCATATTCCTCCTGCTCATCTCTCTCCTACCTTTCCCTTCCCTCCTCCCTTTGAATCCCTTCCCTTCCTACTCTTTGCCACCACACCTTCTCTTCCCTCCTTTCCTCTCCATTGCTCCTTCCTCCTTTCCCATCCCTTCCCACTGCTCTCCTTCTCCTCTCCTGTCCTCTTCCTCTTCTTCTACCCTTCTGCATGTGTCCTTTTTATTAGTCATCCTTCCTTTCTTATTCCTCCCCTCTTTTTTTATTTTTCCTCCCTTGCCACTCATTCATTTTGTCTCCACTATCCTCTCCTCATCGTATTCTGATGTGCATAGTATCATCATTTCTCAACCATTTTCTCCCCTCTCCCTTCATTTCCCTTCTTCAGGTTGGCTAAATAAGGTTCAGATCCACCACAAGGAGATTCTCCAAGAGCAAGTTGACTGCAGAGATAGTGCCAGAGAGAAACGACCCTTGGTTACAGTGGCCAACCATACTTCATCTTTGGATGATTTTGTCCTATGTGGTGAGGTTTGTTTATATATTTTTGTTTAGAGTAGTTGCAGCATATATGTTAATATATAGTATATAATAAAATTACGACAATAAAGCATTCGTTATAAAAAAAAATAATTATAAGAGATGATGCGTTTCTAGGCATGTTTAAAATGATAATTCCTGTATGTATATTTTAGTGAGCAAATGGCCTTTTTTTTACAAACCATTTATAGTTGCTTGATTTTGAAGGATTGCCAGTTACTCTTTTTGGTAAGTAGATGTGAAAATAAATGATAAAAGCATGGTTGGTTTTTATCCACCATTTCATGGAACATTTTGAAATTGTCCTATTATGATATTATTAGTTACACCCTGCTTGTTCACGTAATACGGGAAATATCAACGCCGCAGGCCGAATGTAATATGCAACCAGAACGGTGATATTTCCCGTATTACGTAAGAACAAGCAGGGTGCAACGATTTTATCTCTTAAAGTGTAAACATGAAAATGTAAACATTACGCGCATGGAACTAATGTGCGCTTGTATGCGCGCGGATCAATTGTCACACGCGTTCTTAAATGCGCGCGCCTCGTAGTTTTCCAAGTGATACAGGTTGATATCACTTGATTGAAATTACAACTGCGCATGCCCACAACGATTTTAACAATGATAGAAAAGATAAAAACAATAACATCTACAAAACAAAAACAAGTGATACGGTGTGATATCACTTGTTTCATCTTGAAAACGAAATAAAAGAGACGATACGGGATTATCTCTCAGAAGAATTGACCAATAAGCTTGCAGGATTTATCAAAATTACAGCTCACTAAGTGATAAAATATAATATCATTGTTTTTGCATTTGAAGGAGAGAATAAGATTGTTTAGGTTCTGTTTTGTGAATTCATGTGTATCAACAAAATATCATTCATTAAGATGTTCATTTGAATTATTTTTACAGGGATTCTCAGGTTTACCAGCTTTTGCAACTTGAAGAATACCAGATGGTAAGTCAAATAATTAAATCAGAGAAGAGATTGATTTTGGGAAGCAAAATATTGCTTTGCTACAAGAAGTATTGTCAAGGTTGTATGAAGAATCCTCATAGATTATGCTTCAAATTACTAGATGAGTTTTTCTGCTTTAATGCCAATTTTCAGAACACACCCCTGCATTCCAATAGCTTTAAACAGTTTGGTGTGGACACATTTACTTTAATCAACCCCAATCCTTGCAGAGATTGAGTGTGAATATGCTGTTTAGTGCATCTTCAGGAAACATGAGCTTCTTATTACTGACTAAATAATGTCAATTATTGATTTATGGTCTTTAGCAATTCCATTTTTCATCTGCAACAGAAATTTAAGATTGACCACATAATTCACATAAAAAACAAGACCCATTTTACTATTTTAACTACAGTTTTATACTTAATATTTGCTTACCATGCATAACATTTTGAATCATTGTCATTTTCTCTGAGGAGCTAGACAAATTTAGTAAAGATGCTTTTCTGCCATAGTGGGAACTTCATGGAATGGCCCTCAGTAAAAGGGAGGATCTTATTTGTTTTGAATATAAAAACACTGTCATTTATGGCCTAGTTGTTTAAGATACCCAGAGTGTATATCTTATACAATTTTGAGCTTTTATTTCTTCCATAATAACAAACCATGATGATGTACATTGAAAGATCAGTGCGCGGAATCTTCATGAAACTTAACCATTGTGCCAAACAATTTAAGCAGTAATATTGAGTGGACATCATAATCACTAGTACGTCCATCTCCATTGGAGTATTATATTTCTGGTGTTGCTTAAATGGTCATATATAAGTACATTTTTAGGTAATACACAATATTCCTCATTTACATTTTACATCTTTCTTGAAGGTTACCAGGAGCGAGTGAGATTGCATTTATTCGGAGGGGATATAACTACTACTTTTCTCTTGGCCAAGTGGTGCCAGTTCTCAGAGGTAACTTTTTCGTAATCAGAATACTGTGCGCTTACAAGCATTCTTATTAAAGGAGGACTCCACGCCAAAATTTTCTTGCTTTGATTGAAAGCGCAAAAATCAAACGAACAATGGATAAGAAAGTTATGAATATTTGAAAAATATATATATTTGAAAAAAGATTTTCAAAATAGTTATATTTTTTAGCAAATTGGCAACTTTGGGTCATGTGACATGACGTACTGATGATGTAGGTTTGTCACTTTTCTATAATAAGTGTATTATATCTTTTTGCTTTTTATGCTCTATTTACAAGCTTTTGGATGCAAAATTATTCCTTTTCTCGATAATTTCATCTAGTCAAATGTATATTCTTGATTATAATTTCTGAAATATTCTTAATAAAGAAGAGATAACGAAATTGCATAGTTAAATATGATTTTACTAAACAATATATTTAATAAGAAATATGTATTTTGTGTTGTAATTACGCTTTCATGGCAGTAAACTTACGGCTGCCACTGAAAATTCTGGTCAAGGAATTTATTTTTCATTTTTGATTCACAATGACAAAAATAATACAAATAAAATAAGAAATTGAGATTTTATAGACAATAACAAACATAATAAGTTGTAAAAAAAAAACAAAGGTATGATCAAAAAGGAAAATAATTATTGAAATATTGATTTTCATAATTATGCAATCAATTATTAAAACCACAATCAAAATCGTTAGAACTAGGTAGTACGTCATTGACGTAGTGTTGAAAATATCTACCTTCTCTTAATTAGAGCAATTTATTTTGTAAATTAAAAAACTTATTAATATTAACTGTTTATTAAAATCGTATTAATTTGATAATTCATCATTTCATCTTTCATACAAGACTTATTTTGAAGGTATACATTCCTTGATTATAATTGTTGAATATATATTGCATTTAATTTTGTAAACAAATAATGATTTTCTCTAAAGATAAAAATCATGGGATTAGAAAGCAATGACATATAATAAGCCAATTGTAGAGAAGCGACGAACCTACGTCATCACCATGTCATGTCACGTGATCCAAAGTTGTCAATTTGCTTAAAGATATAACTGTTTGAATTACTTTTTTATTTGTTGTTTGATTTCGCTCAAACTTTTTTTGATGTGTTCGTCTAATTTTTGCGTTTTTAATCAAAGCAAGTTATTTATAGCATGGAGTAACCATTAAAGTGCCTAATAAATGTTATGTATTATTATTATTGTTATTATAGGTAAAGTGAATGCATTATAGAATTTACATCAAATTTTTACACTGTAGATAGGAGATTATTGTGGTTTAAGTATCTGTAAAATTAGTCAAGATTCAATAATTTATTCTTTATTTCTTTTTTTCTGTAATCAAAATGTTAATCAGGATGACTTTGGATAATATCAAATGCAAGTGATCATTTTAGCACATTGTTTTCTGAGAATGTAATGAATTTAGTAATTATACGTAACTTTATCATGACATAAACAATATGTATCCAAGTAAAATACAATAAGAATGTGACTTAAGTATGAGTTCAGCTTTTTCTTAAAAGAATTTTGATAAGGTTCCTGTGGTAAAAGCAGTTACTTTGTTTATTGTGTACCAGTGGCCTGTAACATAAAAGATGCAATTAAATTTACGATAAATATACAATGTAAGTCTATGGCAAAACGTGTAATTGAAAAAATAATTTATTGCAAATTAAACGTATCTCTTTTATGTTACAGGCTCCTGTAGCTTTTCTCTTGACATCTATATTTTAGTAAACTATTAAATAAATGTGAAATAAAAACACTTTGATAAAGACGTCATCATCACCTTTCAAATTTATATTCTTCTTGTGTAACATCTTACAGGTGATGGTGTATATCAAAGAGGAATGGATTTCTGCTTAGAGAGGTTGAATGAATGTGGCTGGACTCATGTCTATGCAGAAGGTAAAGAGTTTCCACTCTACCTTGAAAACCTGTTAATGATTTTCACTTCTTCCAGTCAGTGAAATCAGGGATTTTGACTAAAAAAAAGATCATTCAAATGAGGGAAAGTCTGGGTGTTTGAGAAAATATCTATTTGGTAATTGGCAGTATGTCAGAGAAAGTTTAAATGAGTGAATTTTATGGACAAAGTTGTCATGGAATTTTGAAAATTTATTAGGCAAATTCTGAGTAATTGTTCTCCTCAAATAGTGGGAACCCTGTAATGTTTTTCCCTGTTGTGTGAATCTGATACAAATCACAGCTCTTTAAAATCTGCCACAAATTGCCAAAAGTGATTAGTGCTTTTTCTTAGAATAGAAGTTCTAAGCATTCTCATGATATCATATACTCCAACGCTCCAGTCTGGTAGTGAATATTGTATCTGCAAACCTTTTTAATAAGTGTAAAAGCTGCCAGACAAGTGTATTCATAGTCTGATTGAAATGTATGTACCAATGCATATTCCTATACAGGCTAAATTGGTTTCATAATGTATCTCTCACGCCAACATATTGTATTTCCTTGTTGAATGTCAGTCATGTTATATCTTTAAAGCCATGTCTGTAAAGTACTCATTGAAACAAAGCAATTACCTTAGCCTGCTTCAAGATTCGGCAATTACATGGCCTATGTAGTGAAGCAGGATAATAATACAACCACTTTATTCTAATGAAGTTGCACCTTTTTAGTTTCAGTTTCAGATGTCTTATAGTACAATAGATCTTAAAAGGTATGTCTTCCTTGCTGTTTTCTCCCTTGCATTGCAGGCAAAGTAAACATGACAAATGAGTTCCTGAGGTTGAAATGGGGTAAGTAATTACCAGATACATGGATAATGGTAGCATTTATTCCTCAATATTATTGTACATTTGAATGTTGAGTTCATACTTAACCAATAACTCTTCTGCCTGAATTTTAGTTTCTCCTACCTAGCTATATTCCTCCTTTTTTATTGTCGCATCCAACAACATTATTTTTTGGCAAATAAAATTTAAAATCACCAATTTTTACCTCATTCATCATGTTCAATAATACCCATTGTAAGCAAGGCTACGATATTGGTACTCGGTGCATGGAAGGATTTTCTTCTACTGGCGTGCACTGATCCAAGAGGGTGCACACCCTGTTGAGTAACATTTTAGCTAACATTTTTTTATGCTAGACACCCCTCCATTATGTTACTTTCGATTGGAGAGTGTTACCATTTTTGTGTTCATCTTGCAAGAGGAATCACAAATTCCCTCTATAATCTCATGAAAACTTGTTAGAACGATCATAAATTGACAAATATGGGTTTTTACTAAAATATTACTTCTAGCTGAGGGGGTTGGGAGTACATATAGATATTGTTTATGATTAGTGTAATTGGGCATAAAATTATTACATTATTATTACATAAAATTCTTGTTTTATTTTTTCAGGTGTTGGCCGCTTGATCAGTGAATGCAAGATGGTACCCGTAGTTGTCCCTATATGGCACATTGGAATGGACAATATCTTGCCAAACACTCCTCCTTACTATCCTCGTATCAATAACAAAGTGACAGTGATTGTTGGTCAGCCGCTGGATCTCAGAGAGTCTGTGGAAACTATGAAGGCAGAGCTTCTATCTCCTGTAAGTATATAGCACTGATGAATGTCATCAGACATCTTGAAACCTACTTTGTGTATTTCCAAGATTCATATAAAATATAATGATGGGCAAAGGAAATTCTCATTGAAGCCTTTGCAGTGACTTTAGCATGCTGAAGATGGTGTTATTTTTGCAGATTGACAGGAAAAATATATTTTGTCTGCTAGAGCCATTGTGAATGTTGGAATGTGAGCTTTTTCCCCACTTTCTTTTTCCTCCATATTTTCTATATCATCTCGCTGATTAGAGAGATTGCCTTCTTTCTAACATTATTTAATACTTGTTTGCTTATGTCTCAATTCCTCAGTTGTTTTGAGCAAACCTTCTACGTGTTTTCTTTACTATTGATGTAAGGCGATGTTTGATGCCTATTAATTTTCATTCATGTCCTTTGTATTGTTTATGCTAATGAATCAATCCATTAAAGCCTTACAGATATAGCATACATTTGATCAGCACTTGTGTAGTTTTGCAGTTTTGTATAAGTCTTGTACCAGTCAGCACAAGGGGACATGTGTGATACAAACACATAATCTAAACTTCAAGCATTCCTTATCATTTGTACACATAGATTGGAACACATTTGCTTCCACCCCTTGTTGCATCCTGTTTGAGGCGGGAAATCCCATATTAATGCTTGTTGAGATTACTTATAAGGTTCGAGGTTGCAGCAGATGAAATGAAATTTAATCACTAGATGGTGTGTGATTGATTATAATTGGCAAAAATGTAGAGCAAACTTTTTTTTTACCCATTTAGGAACATACTACATTTGGGTGAGGTAGATGTATTGATTTTATGCTACTTTCAAAAGAGGGATATACTCATGTTTTTGTGTTTTATTTCAGTGTGATTGTTCAGATTTATTTATTTTGCTTGATTTCTACAAGTTAGTTCAAACAAATTCTTCAGGGAATTCCTGATTATAGGGATGAACCAAATATTTCTCCTTTGAAATGAATTAATTTCTATGTCTTCTTTATATTTATTTCTTGTTCTTATATACAGCTTGAGATGAGAAAGAAGATAACCGATATAATTCAGGAAGAGATGAAAATATTAAAAGCCAAAGCAGAAGCCTTACATGCCACCCATATACAAGAAAGATGACACTGAATCTACAGCAGGGTAATCTCTATGCGTCATCTTGAATCTATTCTGTCAAAGTGAATTTTATTGAAACTCGCTGATGGAAATTCAGCTCTTTGATAAATTTCAGGAATTTCTTGCCTAGATGATCCTGTTCAAAGATGTGGGAAATATTCTATTTTTGCAGGAATTTTTTTTAGCCATTTCAGGAAAATGCCGTCTTCCTCCAGTTGCATCTATTTTCTGCACTAGGATTTGTTCACTCTTCAGCAACTGAACCACCAGAAACCGCCTGCCAGTTGCAATACGTTTTTATAACCACGTTTACCGTTCTCGTGGAGCTTTGAACGATATATTTGGTATGTGTGCAATCATCATGTTCTTCAGAAATCAACCCTACCAAGGAAACTATAAACATGTTCAGAATAGTTTCATATCGTCCATAAAAAGTACAAGGCAGGCAGCAATAATGTTACATCTTCCGGTGAGTTGTAGGACTTTTGTACACTATCTCCCATTGCGAATGGGTTTTGTAATATATCTAACGTTCATAAAACTTTGTATAAGCCGTGCTCTGCCAATCATGACATTCTGCCCTATCAAATACAGGTCTTATCTTTCTGTCATTTATGGCTCAGCTATTCAGACTTTTCAGTATTAGCACGTTTTGCTGCAATAATATGCCTGTAGTACCACATTTCTCAGATTTGAGGCAAAGTGACAAGGAGTAAATGATGGAGTAAAAAGAGATATCCCAGGCGGATATCTTGTACATGAAGAATTCATACAAAATATCTCTCAATCATGCCCACAGCAATGAACACAAGAAATCTCCAAAGACATCTTGGAATGGTATTATCCCAATATATGTTTCGTTATCCAATTCTGGGCATTCACTGCCAAATGGTTACGGTGTTTTCCTAGTGACCGAAAGATGATGGTCTCGTACCAAAGATTTCAAATATTGGACCAAGTCAACTGCCCTCTTTTGCTTGAGTTTTGACATTGTTAAATCGGAGAAACTAAATATATGGTGTTATCAGAAGACCAGCTCCCATCTCCTATGTGGCTATTTGATGTAGCCATGTAGTGCCAGGCTGCGGAAATGGAGAAAGGCATTGCCTTGAATGGAATATATAATGGACATTTCTTTACCATTCTTGGTATTATACGAGCAATAGAAAATTTTGTTTTGCTACTGTTGTTTAGAGGGTCTTTTAAAATACATTTTATGATGATAAAAACGAATGGATATTTTTGCTTTTTTAAATATTACTTAAATATGTGTATAAAGGTGAAGCACTGCACTCTCATGGTCAGAGAACTTTTCCATTTCTTTTACAGCCATATTTTTGTAATATTGATGATTGCAATTAACTTAATGACAGTTTCTTGGATCTCATTTTCTACGGAAATCGCACAGATTGCCTGAGCTATGTTGATGGAGAATGAGGTACAGGGTGAACTCTGAAGTCAAACTTCTCTAAGTCAAATAATTGGCTATTTTGATGTAATTTTGCTTCATCAAATTGATAAAAACCTGTGCTATTTACCTCTTGTAAGTTGAATTTCTCTAAAGTCAAACATATTTTTTCATGATCTTGGGAGATATGACTTAGGCAGAGTTAACTGTATGTCTTAAATGCTGCATGATTCTCTGCCATGTGCCAAAGTGTCGTAAATAATCATGACAATAACAGTAAATACAGCATGAATGGAAACTTATTTGTTTTTGCAATTTTTTAAAGTCAAGGGAGTATTCATAGAGCGATATGTGATGTCATAAAAGAAGATAGAAAGAAAGAGAGAGAGAGAGAGTTTGTTTGAGGGGGTATAGATCAGATATGATATTTTATCGAGGTCTGGGATGAACTTTCAAACATCATTGTATGAAAGAAAACTCTAAAATTCAAATAAAAATTATACTGTTTTCCTTTAATTTCCAATGACATAAATATGAATATGTAATGGCTATCTTCAGTTTTACCAAATTAACAACTTTATGAATATTTCCCATATTGCTTTTTTTATGTGCTAAGATATTTGTATGCTATAATGTTTACAATTACTTGTACATGTAGAGAATATGGACAACCATGAACGGAATGTGCAGAGACATGGTGAAAATGAAAAGGAATGTTTGTTGAATGGGGAGAGTAGTGTGGAAGTGATAAAAATGGAAAATTTTATTTGCAATTTAGAAATATATGAGGAAATTTCAAGAAGAGGGGGATTCATTTTAGCGGTGAAAGCAGGAGAGAGAGAGAAAAACAAGAGAAAAGGGGAAGCGGAATGTAGTGGTTGAAGCAGGTGTGAATAATAAAGTGGGATAGAAGAATGTTTGTAAAAAGATAAATAGATCAAAAATTACAAGTGGAGGTGAATTTTTTGTAGAGTGAGGAGAAAATGTTAGAATGCTAGCTAATATAATCTTCTTTTCGTCTGAATATATCTATAACTTTCCACATGTTGTATGTTTCACACTACTACTGTAGGACATTCTTCTGTCAGTAAACCGTATTCTACTCGTACCTAAATTTGCTCGATCAAGAATTCATCATTTCAAGTATTTTTTGTTTATCTATTTATCATCTCCACCCCCTCCCTCCCCCTTCTGTTTCTGTTGCACACTTTTTTAATCATGGGAACACTGCTTTTGGAGTATATCATGTCTCTTCTAATAGAAGTGAAATGGAAAGAGAATACAACGTATAGTCACAATCTTATTTTAAGTATTTATTGAATACACTATATGTAAAGCAATCAAGCAAATTACAATAATAATTCACAAATTTGAAATGTGAAAGAAGGTACAGTAAATTGTTATAGAGCAGAATTGAAACATTTGAATGAATTGAGACGAATCGTACCAGTAGATAATTCACTCTTTAAGATGAATAGCCATTATTTTTTGAACAATTTAGACACCGCATGTTCATTTTCATTAATGGTTTTATTTTTCGTTCTATTTTATGCATGATATACAATAATACTGATTAATGCGATCATTCGCTGTTAAATACTAGGGCCGATGATGATATTTTCAGTAGATAAGAAGAATGACATTTTAAAGCAATACCTGATATACTGGGGTAAAAAAAGACACTCCAAAGACGTTATTTTTCGGCGCATGAACTTCTCAACTCGTTGCCGTATATCNACTGAGATGACTGAAATATCCCAATGGGATTAGGGTTAATCATACTCACATCTATGGACACAGAAATCTCCAAAAACATTATGGAATGGTATTATCCCAATATATGTTTCGTTATCCACTTTGGGGCATATGTTGCCTGGTGTTAAGAGTGTTTGCCACTCAACAGAAAGGTGTTGGTTTTATACCAAAGATCTCAAATATTGGACCAAGCCATCTGCCCTCTTTTGCTTGAGTTTTGGCATTGTAAGAGTGGAGAAACTAAATATATGGTGTTATCAGAAGACCAGCTTCCATCTCCTATGTAGCGATTGGATTTAGCCATGTAGCCCCAGGCTGCATAAACGGAGAAAGGCATTGGCTTGAATGCCATACAGAATGAACATATCTTCTTGGTATGGAACGAGCAATAACAATTATTTATTTTGCTTCTTTTGATTAGAGAGACTCTTGAACTACATCTTATGTTGTTAAAAACGAATGGAAACTTTTTGCTTTTTGAAATGTTACTTTAGATATGTGTATGAAGATGGATCAATGAAATGCAATTACACTGTCATGATCAGAGATTTTCAAGAAGTCTTTGTACATCCATTTATGCATATTTGTGTGATATTGATAATTGCAATTAACTTAATGACAGTTTCTGATATCTCATTCTTTATGGAAATCACACTGATTGTCTGAGTTATGTTGATGGAGAATGAAATACAGAGTCAACTCTGAAGTTAAACTTCTCGAATAATCAGCTATTTTGAAGTATTTTTTTAAATCAAATGGATAAAATCTGTGCTATTTACCTCTTGTAAGTTGAATTTCTCTAAAGTCAAACATATTTTTTATGATCTCGAGAGATATTATGACTTAGGCAGAGTTAACGGTATATCTTAAATGCTGCATGATTCTCTGCCATGTGCCAAAGTGTAGTAAATGATAATGACAATAACAGTAAATACAGCATGAATGGAAACTTATTTGTTTTTGCCATTTTTTAAAGTAAAGGGAGTATGCATAGAGCGATATGTGATGTCATAAAAGACGAAAGAAAGAGAGAGAGAGAGAGAGAGAAATGTTTTGATATTTTAAAGAGGGGTATAGATCAGATATGAATTTTTATTGAGGTCTGGGATTAACTTTCAAACATCATTGTATGAAAGAAAACTCTAAGATTCAAATAGAAATCTACCAACACTGTTTTCCTATATTTTTATTTTTATTTCCAATGACATAAAAATGAATGTATAATGGCTATCTTCAGTTTTACCAAATTCGCAACTTTATGAATATTTCCCATATTGCTTTTTTTATGTGCTAAGATATTTGTATGCTATAATGTTTACAATTACTTGTACATGTAGAGAATATGGACAACCATGAACGGAATGTGCAGAGACATGGTGAAAATGAAAAGGAATGTTTGTTGAATGGGGAGAGTAGTGTGGAAGTGATAAAAATGGAAAATTTTATTTGCAATTTAGAAATATATGAGGAAATTTCAAGAAGAGGGGGATTCATTTTAGCGGTGAAAGCAGGAGAGAGAGAGAAAAACAAGAGAAAAGGGGAAGCGGAATGTAGTGGTTGAAGCAGGTGTGAATAATAAAGTGGGATAGAAGAATGTTTGTAAAAAGATAAATAGATCAAAAATTACAAGTGGAGGTGAATTTTTTGTAGAGTGAGGAGAAAATGTTAGAATGCTAGCTAATATAATCTTCTTTTCGTCTGAATATATCTATAACTTTCCACATGTTGTATGTTTCACACTACTACTGTAGGACATTCTTCTGTCAGTAAACCGTATTCTACTCGTACCTAAATTTGCTCGATCAAGAATTCATCATTTCAAGTATTTTTTGTTTATCTATTTATCATCTCCACCCCCTCCCTCCCCCTTCTGTTTCTGTTGCACACTTTTTTAATCATGGGAACACTGCTTTTGGAGTATATCATGTCTCTTCTAATAGAAGTGAAATGGAAAGAGAATACAACGTATAGTCACAATCTTATTTTAAGTATTTATTGAATACACTATATGTAAAGCAATCAAGCAAATTACAATAATAATTCACAAATTTGAAATGTGAAAGAAGGTACAGTAAATTGTTATAGAGCAGAATTGAAACATTTGAATGAATTGAGACGAATCGTACCAGTAGATAATTCACTCTTTAAGATGAATAGCCATTATTTTTTGAACAATTTAGACACCGCATGTTCATTTTCATTAATGGTTTTATTTTTCGTTCTATTTTATGCATGATATACAATAATACTGATTAATGCGATCATTCGCTGTTAAATACTAGGGCCGATGATGATATTTTCAGTAGATAAGAAGAATGACATTTTAAAGAAATACCTGATATACTGGGGGGAAAAAGACACTCAACATACGTTGTTTTTCGGCGCATGAACTTCTCAACTCGTTGCCGTATATTATATTAAAGGTTATATACAATAACATTCATTTTCATAGTTAGGGAGCCCAGTGCACTTTGATCAAACGAACGAGGTACCAAGGTCTGGCCATTGGAACATATAGGAATAAATCCAGTATATGCGAATCTGGGCGTCTGCCGTGTCCTATCTGCTGCTTGTGGCCCCTAGGGCCACTTAAAA
>BQKZ01002019.1:89501-99671 GCA_036244855.1 Temnopleurus reevesii
GAACTCCCAAAACAGCCCGGCCTAGTTAGGGTTAATACTAGGCCGATGATGATATTTTCAGTAGATAAGAAGAATGACATTTTAAAGCAATACCTGATATACTGGGGTAAAAAAAGACACTCCAAAGACGTTATTTTTCGGCGCATGAACTTCTCAACTCGTTGCCGTATATCATATTAAAGGTTATATACAATAACATTCATTTTCACTAAAGCTGGTTCAGAAATTTATTGGATGGCCTGCAATCAACTCCTGAATGGTAAGGAAGATATTGGTGGATAAATTTCATTTCAATAAGTAGTTGACCATCGACACAAATGAAAACAACGAAACATATTATTGATTTCAGATACATGTATACATGTTTTTTTAATGTATATTTTTTTTAATGTAAGTTGTCTGTGTTTTCACAAAGTGACGGAAGCCAAAGGGTAATGTTGCACGAAACAGGATACAGTTAAATTGAAACTGTTCTTCAATAAAATTAACAAACATTTCAATAGGGAATCCTTAATAATGTTGCTATGTCGGGATTTAATTGTTATCATGCAAAACACCCTCTAAATTAATTATGCTGTCACTTCGTGAAAACATGGATAAAGTCTATGTATTCTTACATCATTCCAAGGAGGCTCCCATATTCATCAAGATATACTATATAGTTAATCAGTCTATTTTGGGGTGTGATCTTTCATTTGTGCCAACAAATGTTAGCAAGTTTCGGTTCTGATATGGTCTTTGTCAACTTCAGCTGGGGTCCCATACAGGTAGGATGGAATTCTGCTAAGGTTGCCATTTAAAACTTGGTACACTATCATGAGTCTGTTGTGTTTCCAGTATAGTTGTTAGAGTTCGTTTTGCCTGTCAATTTGGTTCTTGTTAGCATGCTGGTTGTGATCCCATTATAGTCACCAACTTCGTCAAATCAGGCTAGCTGGTTTGGATAATTTCGGTTTGTCGGCTAAGTCAACGTATTCGCCTGGGATTTCTTTATGATGATCAACCTAAATCATATTGATTTATACTCATGTTAAGGAACGTACAGGCAAAACAGGGTAGCAAGTTAGCATTCCTGTATAAGCTTTATGGTTGTAGGATTAGTTGAGGTAGGATTAGTCGAGATAGGCTAGCAGGTTTGGTGTGTCATTAGGATTGCCAACCTTGCCGAATGTAGCAGACCTGACAATCTTCTCATAAGTCTCTTGAGGTGAGTGGCCACGGCCAAGCAGAACTGCTGCAATACCTGTAAATTGTGAGAAGGGTACAATGAAAAATAATTAGGCCTAGAATATTTCATATTAAGGGTCACCACGTTTATTTTGATAATTTCAATATCAATGCTCCCAGAATCAACAATATTGATGATTAATTACATGGATTAAAACATGCCAAAATTTTATTCCAGGATTGTAATTGGTTACTATCCCGCGTTTATCATGGATTGCATTTCAAATGTTATGCTAATTTAATATTCAACATTTACCTCACCTGGGAGCAGTGAAACAAATATGAATTGACATCTTGCAACAGGGAATCGGGGGTATTTACGTCTACTTGGTTCACGTTTCGTGTGATACATATTCAAAGGAAATGTTCATTAGCCCTTGAGCTGCATCCTTCAGAACAATTGAAGTTTGAAATCACCAACATATTTTGTTTGTTTTATTTCCTTTGGGGGTTTCTTTGTCTATTGCTTGTCTTTGCTTGTGTTTTTTAATCATTTGTTTTATTATTTGTTGTCACAAAAGGCTCGGTTCACAAAAAAAATTAAACACCGGTGTTGTATCTAGAAGTATGTCCAGTTTACTCATTTGAATGAAAGTTTTCTTTGCGGCCGAGATATTGCAATCTTTGTTGACTTGCAATGATTTTTGTTTGTCACTGACAGGGAATTAGTTTTACAACCAAGGTTTCCATGTCAATCCCACTGCACATCGCCTTTTTGTCTTTCTTTTTATAATTATACTACAAACTCATACTAACCGGCAACATGTGGACATGCCATGCTAGTTCCGCTGTAAGTCACAACACCATCGTTAGAGTCGTGACGAAGACTGGTGATAGAAGAACCTGGGGCAAAAATGTCCACACATGGTCCATAGCAGGAAAAGGACGAGCGCTGATCCTCCCGGTCTGTGGAGCCCACGGTTATTACCTGACATAGCAAAGGGTTCAGATATATATTAAAAACATAAGAACAAAGTATCCGGGAGGTATAGGGTTAACGAATAAGGTAAAACTTGCCCTGTCGCTGAGATAAGATGACGCTGAGAAGCACTGTGAGCATAAGGGACAAAATAATTGGACAAAATGAATAATCCCCATGCAAACTTTCAAAAGATTTGATACACATGCAGAATAGGAGAGAAAGTAACTTCCCAGGTTATACACTGATTAGGCACGAGATCTGTTTGACATTTTCCGCAGAATAGGAAGGAAGGGAATTTCTATTGTGTATATCGACTTATTGTGAGTGCTTGAATGGAAGTTGTTTCCTATGTCAATCCATTGTCTATTCTGCTCGCAGTGAAGAATGAACCTGTGCCTCGTTCCGAGAATATGAACATCCGATTGGCAACGAGTCTGCCGATTTGCCTGATGCATAGCCCACGTGGGCAATCAAACTTGATTATACTTCCTTCGCCACTCTCTCAAAAGTAAATGGCGGAGAGAAAGTATGAAGCGCCATCTTGTGGTGCCATTGGACCGCTCTAAGTAAGGAGAGAATCGTAAGTGATATCAGTAAGAAAAATTTGATAGCTTAAAAATATTTTCAATTTTAGAGAATTTGTTCCCATTTTTCAGGCTGACAGCTTGCCCAAAATCATGAAAATGTACGAGTGTAATCAATTATATGTGATTCGGAAAAGTAGACATTTTTTAGGAAAGGTTTGTCAGATCATTGATATATTTATATGTAGAAATGGAGAACAGTGACGAAAAGCAAAGGCAAATCAGGGACAAACAATTCGGACTTTCAATCTACACCTGATTCATGATAGTTTAGGTTGTGGCGTTCAAAACTTACGTCGGGACTACCAGCGGGTGACGAGCGGCAGGCATCATTATTGCTATTACCGGCTGCAGCAACCAGAACAACCCCAGCAGCCTTAGCCCTCTCTGCTGCCATCATCTCCGTTGGTGCATAAAACCCTCCATATGACATGGATGCTACTGCTGGCCTCATCCCCTCATCAGCGATCCAATCCAGAGCTTAAAAAGAGAGCAATATTGGTATATCAAGAGCGCATATTTCTGACATGAGTTATTTATCTTAAGTATTATAGATGACATTAGTGTGCAAGTTTTTTATGATAAATGAGACAGTTTTAAATTAAAGGTTCGATTAAGATTTTTTTTCAAGGTTGACACCAGATAACCTTTGAAATTGCGTTTGCTTTGACTCTTTTTCAACTTTGTGCAAGTTTGATGAGGATTGAACAAAAAAAAAAGAAATGACATGAGAGCCAAGGTTCAGTGGGAAGAGGGATGGAGCACACCAATATCTATATTTTGGGAGCTTTTCAAACAACCCCAGCAGTCTAGACCCTCTCTGCTGCCATCATCTCCGTCGGTGCGTAGAAACCTCCATATGACATGGATGCTACTGCTGGCCTCATCCCCTCCTCAGCGATCGATAGGGCTAATTAGGTTTTCAAAAAGAGAACATTTGTAATATATTAAAACCGCACATTTTTCTTAGTGGTCTTTTAATCACGAATTACATCTTTCTGATTGATATGTCTCTTCATGGACGAATAACATGCTCTGCAGAGGAAGCGTTACTGGTTCAAGCTCTGATCTGATGATATCAGAATGTCCTTTTTAAATTTTTGTCACCCATATGTTCTTCAGTACCTTTCTTTTGCTTCAAATATATTATGTAATTCGTAACTTTATAATATTCTAGTCATATTTAGAATAGTAGGGTTCACACATAGTGCCGAAACATGAAGGCTTCCGAAACTGCGACAGATTAACGGAAGGTTTCTCGTCCTACACAAGGCCCCGGATAGGTTTTGATAAGTCGCCCTCCCGCCTTTTGAACCCTAATAGGGTGTTCTGGCTTTATATTCATGGTCAAGTGACATCTTCTGGAAAAATGATCCTCTGCAGAGGAGCACTATTGTCTTTATTTGGTCGTGTTCTGTGTGTCATCTTGGTGCTCCTAAAGGTATTATTGGGAGCCACTGAATCGAGAGACAATCTCATGTCCACACAGAAAAAGTTGGGGAGAAATATGTACCCCTATATCGATGCAACACCAGATGCACATAGGTTCCAAGTTGTATCCCAAAAGCTCAGATCTGTACATGCTGGGGTACAATATTTTTTACACCTTGGTTTTAACTTTGTACCAGAGAAAAATAATATTGTTCAACACGAGTGTTCCCAATTATATCCAAGCATGGGGTACGATTTTTAACTTTTGGGGGTAAACTTGGAACCCTATACCGTGGTTCAGCCGGTGTTACATCGGATTGTACCCCCAGTGTACAAATTGTACCCCCAGGTGAACAAATTATACCCTAATTTTGTGTTAATAGTAATACTGTGCAGCAAACCTCTTGCTGATAAGTCCAATCATGATTATTACGACGTGATGTTTTAAACTGAACTATACCTGCAACCGATGAGCTGACGGAGCCTGATCCGACACAGTTGAGGATTCTGATACCAAATAAGTTAGCTTTCCGTGCGATGCCATACTTGTCGGCTCCCACTGTACCAGCACAGTGGGTTCCATGTCCATTACAATCAATAGCCTGCAAAGCAAAATAAATGGTGCTTAATCAATTTATTTAATTTATATGAGAACATTATTATCCATTTTCTGGACCGGTTGGCAACTTTGATAATGCGATATCTGGGCAAGTACATCATACTGTGATATTAGACTACACAAACGGTGGAACTGGGTATTATGATAAGTGATGCAAAATATTGAAAAAGTTGTTCATGTATATGGCTGAAAATTTTACATTTCTGTCTATTTCCTTTCAAAATCTAGAGCACAATATCCCTGTATACGTTCGCACCCAGGATTACACCAGCCGAAACTAAATGATCAATCAAAAGTTGTCACCTCAAATGTTTTGCCTTCACTGACTTTGTGTCCCATGCATAAGGAGCTGATAAGCAATTCCGTGCACCTATTTACCTATGGGGCTAGGAATCATGCGGCTCCGCCAGCAACCTCGCCAACTTGAAATTTTGGCGCCCCTACCTACAAGAGGTGACAAGCAAAAAATGAAGGTATCATTTCAAAAGATGTGCCCCTCGCCGATTTTGCGCCCCATGCGTGAGGAGCTGATTAGCAAGCAATTAATTTCAAAAAGTTCGTCACCTGAAATGCCCCCAATTTTCCTACGGACTCCCATTTTCTTCATGGGACTCCGCCCCTCCCCCCAATCATGGTGCGTGTTAGAAATAGAAGAATGTAGTACTTACGTCTCCCGTTTCATTCACGAAATCCTTGACTGGTTGGGCGCGACCACCGAAGTCCACATGGTTTGGGTTGATGCCGGTATCGATGATGTACACGTTGACGCCTTCTCCACCGTCACCGTCTGAGTAGGAGTTTTAGCAACCAAAAACAATGGTATAAACCGTTATTAGATGAGAATAGACTGATATCGTCAGCCGAAGTCCACGATAATCGAAATTCTTGTTGCCAAGGTGAACTGGTGGGCGTCGTGAGATTTGAGAATGTCCCTTTGTTGCCCTTTCCAAATTTTCACAGGGCAACAATAGATTTCTATATAGAATTCCAAAGCAAATATACAGCGCTCAGGTTTTAAAAGTTAGGTACATTTCTTTCTTTATTGTTCATTTTCACTGCATGTATGGGTTGCCTACTTCTGAAATTATCCAGGTTCGTTTATGACTTGTAAATTATGTTTTATCAAATAATGTCTGTTCAGACTGAAAGGACAAATTACTTATTTTTTTTAATTATTTGTTCTGTATTTTTGAAATGTGCTCTAATGCAAGTTTGCTTCGTTTATAGTGATATCTCATTCAAAGAGACGCTTATGTTTCAATTAAACTCTTAAGCTGCCTATACCTAATTGATATTACTTACGATACGGGAGAAGATATGTATAATCACAGCTGTTCAAGTTGATGATTTTACTCACTTCGTATGTCCATATCATTGTCCAATGGCAAGTCTCTTTGATCGATTCTATCAACGCCCCATGAATCTACTTCTGCAGAGGCATGAATAGTTTTATCCTGTTCAATGTAGTCTACCCCGGGTAGGATCATCAGCTAAATATGCAAAATAACAATAATAATGATAACAATATTGATAAGGATAATACTACTACTACTACTAATAATAATAATAATGATGATAGTGCGCCACCAGCGCACTTGGCATTTCAAAGAATAAATATTCCTGCTAGGTACCCATTCACCTCACCTGGGTTGAGTGCAGCACAATGAGCATGAATTTCTTGCTGACGGAAATCAACGCCATGGCTGGGATTTGAACCTACGACTCTCTGGTTGAAAGGCGAGAGGAGAGTCATGACACAATTGTAGCGTTAACGCATGGAGTTGTCCATGGCTTGAAGCTAGGGCCAACCCATGCAACTGTAGCCCCAAATTTAAACATTGCCGAATGGAACAGGTCTGGTGACAAGTTGACTTTAAGTTTGCGATGAACCAGGTGGGGTCATTATGTGGGAGAGAGCGGGGCGAATGGCCCCTGTTTTTCCTGTCTTTTAGAGGTGGTGGATGTAAAGAAAGAAAAACATATTGCAGTATTACACGAAAGTACGAGTGAATAGAAAAGTTTAAAATATACGACCACATAAATGGGTGGACAGGGATTAAAGGTTTCTTGTTGACGAGGTCGGTCACTCTATGGACCCCGTTATGGTATAAATATATATTACAAATAAACAAACAAGTGAAAGCGAACATGACTCAAGTAGATCTAAATAGACTGTGTAAGTTTTGCCCCTCTTTACCCCAGCGTCCTGGTTCGCCCCGTTCTACGGTACATAATCATCTGCTTTTACCAGTTGAAGGGCGCGGCTTGCATCCGTAACCTTGGTAACGAAACCATTGAGGATCTTCCGATAGCGGAGCTTGATGGTGGCCTGGATGTTTTCAGAGTGTGTGTCCGCAAGAAACTTTTCAATCGCAGGTTCCAGATCAATTCCATTCTGGGGAAGGGGGAATATAGTGTGATCAGAATAAGAAATAAGATTTTTTTATTACTAAATATATCTACTAGATTTAGAATTTCAATCCAATTCGAATCCCTGACCAAATCTTTAAGATTTTCTACCCTTTGAATTTAGAGAGCACGTGGGTTCGTTGATTTTCTTCCAATAAGGCGGATACTTACGTCAGTCGAATAAAAAAGATCATCCTTTAGTAAAGAACAATTGACTGCTTAAAACTATGAAAAATGTTATTTAATGTATACAGGTAAATCACATTTTATGATAGATTATAATATCCTGCAAATACGCTGTAATGGGGTGTACTTTATTTGCGAGACCATGCATTAACAATATACCTCCATAATTACGGTGCCCAAATATGATTTGCATAAGATAAAGACCTGAAATTTTATTTGTTCAAGATGGGTTAAGAGTGATTGGTTTGTTTTGTCAACGAGCTTATCATTTTAGCAGCATTATATGTAACAAAATGCAATGGGCAATTATGTCAACAGATGTGATAGATCTCACACTTATCAACTACATGATACTTTTGCCAATACTCATCTGTTAGTATTTTTGTCTTTGGTCATTCATTTTGTCGTATATATTGCCGACTGGAATTAAAACAAAAACATCTTGACTCGTAAGACGTTGGCTAAATTTAACTATAATAATAGGCAATTTCTCTGTTTCCTACGAATACATATGCAGAGCCATGGGTGAGGGGTGCTGACCGCGGTCCCCTATTATACGGCGCATTAAACACTATTTCTGACAACATTTCGGCGGCTCCTCTTTTGCCACGCTACCCCCTACCCCAATATTGGCAAAAGGGTATAATATTAAGACATATACAATTCTGAATGGTGTTACAAAATAAAATCATGGGCGAAGGGGGAAGGAGGTTACCTCTGGTCACCCCCCCCCCCCCCCCCAACCAAAATACTGAATTCAGCAAAGAAAACATATTAATCGTTTTGTGGTTTTAGGCAAAACGATCTATACAAAGCAAATTTTATTGATTTGAAACAGAAATCAAATTACAATTTACCTTTAGTATGACGATATATTGATCATCGATTCCTTCCTTTTCAGCATTGTAGAATTTGACTGCCATGGTTACCTCCATGGCAAAGAGGAGTGTTAAGAGGGCGATGAACCTCATGGTGACCTAGACTGAATTAAATGAAAAATAGAATAAGTATTATTTTATATTCAATTCAACTTTATTTCACCATAGCAATAAAAACATAACAAAGCAGAAACATATTACATAAACAATAGAACGGTACAATGTAAAAATGAAATTGCATGGTAGTTTAGAACAGCCAGAAAGGAAAAAGCTCTTATAAACGGCCGACCGTATTGTAAAAATCTTGAAATAATGTACCAAAGAAACAATAACGTTTAAAACACAAGAGAATTACGTATTTAACAATAACAATAACAATTACAATAACAGAAACAATGGCATTACCAAAATAATCAATACATATAAGAAAAACAGCGCTAGATTAAATTTACGAAGAAAAAAAAGTTGACGATTACTGGTATATTATATGAGTAGCTTAAGAAAACGAAATAAATTCAAAATCTGTGTCGGGGCACTGTATCGCAAAGGTAGCTATATGTACTGTATTCAGGTGGGCCAGAAATAGTTGCCAGACCATTTTGTTAGGTTTGTTTCAATTACTTTCATCTTTAAAACTATTGTGTCGAAAAAAAAAAGTTAGATAAACATATTCAACTTCATGGTAATCTTATTGCCAATAATTCGTGTTCCATCTGTTTATTCACATCAAACTTATTTCCAAAGTACTGTTTGCGAAAATCTATTTCTAAATACATAGCAAAGTTCTCTAATTATTTCACAGAATTTACTAGAATTAATATACACCTGAATTATTAATTGAACAATTTAGATATTCCTACTTTTTATATGATTTATGAAGTAACTGGATCAGACTATATTTTCAACACTATGGAACAAAATATTAAACTTCTCCAAATGCATACAGGACTATCTTTGAATTGGTCACATTTAGATAATAAGTTGTATCATAACCTCGTAATAATACTAATACTAATAATAATTTCAAATCAATTCAGAGAAAGAAAAAAAAAAGATATATTTTAAAGACAAGTTTTACTCACCAAACTCTCGACGATTGGATATCTACAGCGTATATAGACTGCCCGAGGAAAACTATATTAATGCTGTCGTTAAAACTAAATACAATCTCGTGATTATGTATGATAAGTAATTCTGAAACGAGGTAATTAATAATCCTATCTTGATGCTACGTTTACAATCTAAAGGTTAATTACACAAACGATCGAAAATGGTTAATCTAAAGATTACATCGTTTTTGAAGTGCCATACTATTTGGTAACACAGACCAGTATCTATCCTTGGCACATCTCACTTTGATTTGAATCAANGTAACCTCGGTCTATTAGAAAATTCCCTCCTTTCTTGAGAACAGTTGTTTCTGAAAACTATGAACTATATTATTTAGTGTAGAACAGGTAAATAACATGTTATGTTAAATTCTAATAACTTGCAAATACCCTGGGGTGTACTTTATTTGAGAGACTGTGCTTTGCACCATATATTTTGAAAAAGCGCTATATAAGAACTTTTTGTATTGTATATTGTATTGCATTGAAATTATACCTCCATATAATTACGATGCCTAAATATGATTTGCATAAGATAAAGACGTGAAATTTTTATTTGTTCAAGATGGGTTAAGAGTGATTGGTTTGTTTTGTCAACGAGCTTATCATTTTATCAGCATTATATATAACAAAATGCAATGGGCAGGTATACCAACAGATGTGATAGATCTCACACTTATGAACTTCATGTAAACTTGCCAATAGCTTAGTATTTTGTCTTTGGTTATTAATTTTGTCGTATATAATAAAGATTGGAAAAAAAAAAAAACATCTTGACTCGTACCAAGCAATTCTCTTTTTCATA